>OZJO01026197.1:0-29910 GCA_900406225.1 Acrobeloides nanus | reverse complement strand
CCTGGTCAGGCCAGGCCAGTTGTAGGCCGGCCTAGGCCGGGCCAGGCCGGTCTTGAGGGCCGGCCTGCACACCTTTAGTGTACATACAATTTTCATAAAATAAATATAAACTTTACACTCACCATCTTTCTTGTAACTAGACAAGAAAGTCGTTGTCCTTGAATCTCGGCAAAATCTGAATGTCCCTAACGTCATTGTGTTGAAGTATCCAGGAAATGAGTCGTTCACTGCCAAGCCCCCATCCGGAGGTCTTCAACTGCTTGATGCGGCGCATCTCGACGTACCACTCATAGTTACTGAGCGTGATATCATGGTGTTTCAGCGCGTCAAGCGTCTCCTGCGCTGTTTCTTGTCTCTCGCCTAGGCCGATGATCTCTCCCAGTCCAATTAGCAGATCTGCTGCCTAAAAATTGTTGGTAAGGATTCGCTGGAGTATTCCTTACTTTAGCTTTCTTTTTATCCGATCCATCCAAATAGGCTTGATAAAACGGCACAGAAAGATGGTCAGGTTCTGTTACCCAGACGGCGCCGCCAAACATAGCGATTAGTTGGCGCTCGCCTTTTCGAGTGAGCTCGAAGCCACGGTGTGGCATAAGTTCATCGACAAGTTTATAGCAATCCGACGGAAGCATGTTGATAGCTTCGTCTAGCGTAATGCGTGGAAAACCGTTGTTGTTGAGTGTATAACTAACGACCACCCGTTCCAAATGTTCCATAGTCCCGGCAATTTTCATCACCACACATTTTTCATCTCTGAGCACAGCCTTCAAAATGTTGATGATATAGCCTTCGGCGACGGCGATCGCCTTATCCATGTCGCCGACCAATTCACACTCCACATGTTGGAATTGGTTCAAATGTGTAGCGTCGGGTTCGTCGCCTCGGAAACATGGGGCCATCACATAGACGCCCGGAGATTCATCACGGATTCTAAAACATTATTGGAAGGACTGACAAAAAGCATCCCACCTTAGATAGTATTCCAGGGTGAACTGGTTCGAATCCGCCAAGAAGACGTTTTGATCCATAAGATTGACTGAAATTGGGTAGGAATAGGATCCGAAATTCCCTAGCGCAATGGTGTCTTCCCCCATGGGCGCCGATATGGTCTTGGTGGAGACGGGCAACATGGTGTAGTTGAATCCGAGTGTGTTGCGAAAGTAGTCCACAGTAGCGTGAAAGATGCAATCCTGAATTCGGAACACACCGCTGTACCAATCGTCGGTGATCACGGCTTTCAAATGCTTTTCTGGATATGCCCATGTTTTCGGAGGCAATGTGCGAGTTGGCCTGAAAATGTTTTTTACAGAGCTGGATAGAGGTTAGGCTTACTCAAGTTTCTCCTTATCCGGTGAAACTTCTTTTGAAGCACAGATCGAGTCTTCATCAAAACTGATCGTTCTTCTGTTGTTGAGTTGAATTTCCATAGACGTTTGTGTTGAAAGATTAGTTATTGAAAGTGTAGAAAAGTACAAAATATTGAACCGCGTTTGATAGCTCCTTCAATTTGATCAAGTCTTAAATATATGAAAATCTAGGCCCAAAGACTAAAAAAAGACCAACGAATGCGTAATAGGTGCATTCAAAAAAGGAGTACAAATGTACTTTTTCTATAAATGATCTCAATCCCTTTTTGCTGTATTTACTCAACGAGTTTAATTTTGCTCATTGTTTATTATAGCTTCTAAGATCATGGCTTTCAAATGCTTTTCATGAGCAACCTTGAATGGTTCCCGCGTTTTTGTTTGAAAATGAATCACAGTAGAACTTAACAATGAAAAGTCTTACATGCATGAAAGTCAAGGCCCAATACTAAGTCAAGACTAACGAATGCGTCATCAGTTGCACTATTATGTGTGCAAATCCCTATGTGAAACATGAACAATGAAGACCAATAACCTCTTTGATCACCCGGAACTAAGATCATTCACGAGCCAATGTTCAAACAACATGCTTAAGACAACAAATCACTTTTTAAAACGGTGATTTTTCGTCCATGTGCTGCAGCTGATTACTTCGGGGACGGTGTCCCCTCCTCAGAAAATCGACAAATTTTTCTTAATGATCTCTTTATGCTTTTCATTCCCCTTTATATAGACCGGGTGCCTCTCCCAAAATCGGGGGGTTAATTTTTCAACCCTCCCCTCCTAGAGAGTGGGGCGATATTTAGAGGGGGCATCATTTAGAGAGGGCATTTATTTTTCAACCCCTTCCTCCTCCCCCCCCCCAAAATTTGTGACTTTCTGCGGGCGAAAAAAACATATAGGGGACCAAGGTAATTTTTTAAGATTTTTTTCAAAAATCATCGACAAATTGATGTCGCAAGGCATTGAGATCTCTGGTGAATTGATCCCGACTGTAAGAAAAGTTCGGCAAATCGGAACTTTCGGTGTCAACGCAGATAAAGAAAAAATTTTGAAGACAGTCCATGCGCTAGACAAAGCCCTCAAGCCCGTTCATAATAAAGATGTTTAGAATGTGTATTAATAAGAATTTATTAAAATATACAACAAAGTAAAAAGTACAGTAAATTATACAACAACTATGAGACATGTTTGCATTTAAGTTTTGTTATCATTAGACTTCGAATCTATTGCGTTATCATCAAAACTTGTGGATTTTCTTTTGACAGCCCTCTTGAACAAGCTCTTGATTAACGGTAGTCGACTGATCTCTTTCTGAACTCCGTCAAAGTCCTTTCCTTTTGTTTCTGGCAACATAAAATAGAATACGATTTCAGCCAGAAATAATGGTATAAAAAACAGTATCAAATAGGAAATCCAGTTGGCTAACAAGCCGGCTAGTGGCACATACACTACCATACCAATGGAACGGCTAAAAATAATGTAAAAAATAATTATGATCGTAACCTACGTAATCATCTGAACCAGAGTCGCGATCATTTGGGCGGATGACCGAAATTCTGGTTGCACCATCTCCACGGTAACAAAAAAGCTTATTGGTAGAACTCCGACTACGAAGAACACTATTTGAAGTATCCCACAAACGAATAGTAGCCAGCCAAAAACGGATGTCTAAAGAATGTAAATGTAATCATGCATGTTGAGTAGATATGGTGATCTCGCGAAGTGGTGAAATAGCATATCAGCCCAACAAAGGGGGCTGGTGCCATTTTTTCCTTATCAAGGTCAGTTACAACATATTATATGTGTAAATGTAACGTACATGAGGAAAATAATCATGCAGCAGCATAAAAATTCCTATGAGTAAATTTACAATAAGCAATCCACCATTGGAGACTAGCATCAAAGATCGCCTTCCAAATATATCCACTAAAGGAGAAGAAAGAAATGCAGCAATCTAAAAATCCTCTTCTGAATGCTTCCGATGATGATCGACTTACCACGCTTATAATCATAATAAGAGTTGTTGCTATGGAAGATTGAAGGGGGGTCAACCCTGAAGTGGTGAGTATTTCAACACAGTAGACTCCAATAACTAAAACAAATAGTATAATTCCGGTAGTTTTGCCGTCAGATTTTACTTGTAACTCCGCTGAAACCGACCGTCGTAGCCACAATACACCCAACGAGACACCCTCTTAGATTCTCTCTAGACTTGAAAATGGCTAAAAAGTTGACTTTATTTTGTTGGGCCTTCGATTTTTGTTGATTCAGCTCAAGTAAGATTTCATCCAGGCTATTTACAGCAGCAGATTTCCCGTAATAGAAAATAATGGACTTTTTGGCATCTTCATGGTCATCTTTGTGAAGATATTGACTAAAAAGTTCATTGCTTTTTCACTTGCTCTTGTTTTAGAACCACATACATAGGACTGCTATACACAAAGACCATCCATACGATGGAAATGAATATTGGAAGCATTTCGAAAGCGTAAATGAGCCACCACCGATTTGAAGACCCAAAAACTTCGGGCATAGCTATGATTGAACCAAAAACAGTGCCCAATTGTAAAATTGTTCCAGACATCATATTGGTAAACCCTCGGCTTGAAGCAGGACTGAAAATTTAATTTAGGCTTTGTGCTTGCTTGCCAAAATGATAGAAATGTAGACCACGCAGGGATGCTGGCTTATATACGTTTTCGAAAAATCCATATGCAATAATCGACCTGAAATTTCAACAAAAATTACCTGCATTCAGTGAGGAAAATTGCGGCTATCCCTACGCATATAGTTGCAGAGGTTCCCATTATGAACCTGGCAATGGAATATAGTATGATGGAGTTTGCCTAAAACTTTTATCATCATTTCTAGTCCATAAGGGGTCATCCAGATGCTACGTAATCAACTTTTTGGTGGTTTACCCCCTCCCCAACATGATTACGTAATATTTGGATGACCTTTAAAACACCTACAAATTTCGAGGCTATACTTAACCCTAACGCGATTAAGCTGATCACCCCGGACAAAATAATCCCATACCGACTTCCAACCAACTCTACAGTCAGTCTGATAAAGAAAGAGCCAACAATGGAACCAATAAAGAACAAAGCTATGATAAACCCCCATAAGGTCTAAAAATTTTAGTCTAAAAGAAAACTTTTCAAAAAACCACCTTAATAGTTGCATCCGATGGGTGTAGTGCTTCCATCGAGGAGTTCATGAACGCAATAAAAGTCGCTTCCGATGGGTCTGTTAACAAAATCTGATAGCCGAAATGGAAAGAGCCAGTTAAGGCGATGGCCAACGCCGTGATGAACAAACGCCAATTTTGAACATTCGTATAAATATTTTTCAAAAATTCCATACTATACACTGACTTGGACTTTTGATACTAATTTCTAGGTGCTCGAACTGTTCAAGATTACTTATATACCTGCCGTCTACCAGGAACACTATCTATAGGAACAAAAATTAGTCAATTATGAACTTCAACGCATATAAATAACATGCAAAAAAATCGAAAATAAATAGTACATTTATCCTCATCCCAATTCTCTCATATTTTCACACAAAAACAACTCGACCAGGCATCGAGAGTGAACCCAGAATGATCTAGGCCGAAATCGATTAATATTAACGGAATTTTACACAATGAACTACACTCATGATTATACTCATTATTTCATGACATTCACCCTCAGTTGAATAATAGTTGATCAGGTGAAATTTTAATGACTCATTTTTGAAAAAACAGATTCGGATTCTGACGTAAGTATTCATAAAATGAGTGATGGATTAAAGTCGAAAACTGAATTGCAAGTCACAAATTATGCAAATTTTATTTTACTAATAAAATAAAAATTTATATGGACAAGTAGCGGACAACTAAAATTCGAATTTCATCATAATTTATTAGAATATACAAGGTAAAAAATACATTCAACTGTACACATTTAAGGAACATATTTACATTCAAAATCTTCATCATTCAACACTTTGTATTGAAAATTTTTATAAGTGAAGAAGTTGATTCCTCTCTTCTCAATAAAGTCATAGAAAACTCTTTCGATAGCCAACGAAATCTTGTATGGGAAGTTGCCCAGCCGTCCAAGCTCACGGTAGTAGTCGAACTGGGAGCCTTCGAGAAAATGGAAATTCTTGGGGTGTTTTCCGCGTTGTTTGAGTTCTCTAAAAGTAATCGTTTGTCGGCTTTCATTCAAGAAAATCTCACGTGATTCTTCTACTTTCCCAGTGTTCCACCACCTCCTGGGGAAACTTGTTTGCCCGTCCACTCAATATGGCCATTGCAAAATTGACTTGGTATTCAATGGTAAGAAAGTTGAACGCATGATTCGTCAGCCCAATGAAGAACAACGAGTCCAAGTAATGCACATGAGCTACATGTTAGAACAAAGGCGAGACTATTTTCCCGTCCAACTTCAGCTCCACTTCGCCATTTTTGAAAAACGGAAAGCTATGCTTGTATCCATTGCATAAAATCACCGTATCAATCCCAGTTAGAACACTTCCATCGGCCAAGATGAGGCTTTGTTCGAACGCATCCACCATACATGACCAAGTGGTGGTAATTTTTTTTCGAAAAAAGGCACAACCCTATTTTTTACTAAAAAGCACAACCATTTGTTTTTTTCCGAAAAAAGCACAATCCATACAAACAATACAAGGGTTGTGCCTGGGGATAGCGCCGAGCACAACCTATTATTATCTCCGAACAGCCTCAGCGCTTCGCGCCGTTGGAAGTTGGTATGGGATTATTTTGTCCGGGATCATAGGCGTAGCCAAGGGGGGGGGCTATATCCCCCCCCCCTGTCGCCAAAAATTTTAAGGAAAAAAAACAACAGGCTACCTTATGATTTTTCAACATTTTTGGTCATTTTACTCGATTAGCCTCCCCCTGTCAGAAAATCCTGGCTACGCCTATGTCCGGGATGATAAGCTTAATCGCGTTAGGGCTAAGCATAGCCTCGAAATTCGTAGGCATTTTATGGACTAGGAATGATGATGAAAGTTTTAGGCAAACTCTATAATACTATATTGAAACATTGACCCCACTGTCATCAGTAGACCTGCCAAATACGGCTCATCCCTCACGATGTGCTGGGTAGAGCTGTCTGAAAAGTGACAAACTTGTCACTTTTTGTGACATTTGTTCGATTTGTGACAAAAAAGTTTTCACTTTTCTTTTCACTAAGTTTTTGCTCTTGGATAAGTTCGACAGAAAGCTAGACAACGAAAAAATATATTATTCTGGCTTTCTGTCGAACTTATCAAAGAGCAAAAACTTAGTGAAAAGAAAAGTGAAAAACTTTTTTGTCACAAATTGTGACAAATGTCACAAAAAGTGACAAGCTTGTCACTTTCCGGACAGCTCTAGTCCCTAGTCATTATTACGGCTATGTCTTAATCTTGGAGTGTGTGTGTGTTATTTTGGTCTATTTTCCCCCTTCCCATATAACCCCTCAATAAATATTATTATGCCGTGCATAGTTCATTGTAAGTTAGGTTGGCATGTAGTTATAAGGTAAGCAACATTCAGGCATCGTAAGCACCTTTGTCGCTATCAAGTATCCACTAGAGTAATGCGTCCTTCCCCCATTGTACAACACTACCCCAAAACCCCAACAATTTCCAGGCTCTACATAACCTTAGGGCCGAATCCCAACCCAACACCAAGCACATTGTCAACTCCATATCCCGCCACTCCATCACAAAAAGCCGACACTCTGTCCATGGTCAATCGTCAGCTCCAGTTTGATCCACTACTCTATTACAAAAAAGCCGACTTCAGGCGCGTTTACATTACATGAAAAAAGTTAAGTGAAGGAAAAAGTGATGCAATGGTGATGAAAAAGTGATAATAATAATGATGAAAATAGTTATGATTACAAGTGATGAAATTAGTCTTCGCTTATTTTTTCAGCACTTCACTTTTTCATCACTTTTTTCATGTGATGTAAACGCGACTTTACGTCCCAGGGCCAATCACCAGTCCCAGGGCAGAACCCCTATTCCAACGCCGAACATAGAGCCAATCCTATCCCCTCTTAAGCCGACACTCTTCCCATGGCTAATCGTCAGCTCCAGTTCGATCCACTACTTTAACGCCGAGAAAACCTCCAGAGATGATTTTAGCATAAAAAATAAGTAACTATCGATTTTCGCTTCAATACACTGACCTATTCCCAGATCAAGATTTTCCCGAAATCAAGCAAATTTTTTCACGGCTCGGGATCGGGTGCTCGGCCCTGGGTGCTAAAATATTTAGTTCGGGTGGATATTATATCTTGCAGTATTTAAAAATCCCTTACCAAAAATTTCATCCAGTTTTGATCCAAATTTTCCATCTTTGAAGAATCCAAATTTTCCGCGAAATCTACCTCCAATTTTCGTTGTAACAATTTTTATCAAATTCAACGAATCATCCAGACGATGCTCTGAACGCCAATTTTCAATTCCAATGAAAGAAAAAACGACATCATTCAAACTTTTCAATACTTCATCGACGGTCATTTTCGAATACTGAGTTTGTTTCCTGGGCTCGATTTTGCTTAAGTTTGTCCCATTAAATTTAATTACATAGCTTTTCATCATCGATATTTTTCTATAGCCATAGTTTGTCAAATCAAGACGAATTTCGTCGTGTTCAAATTTTAAGCAATCAAATTGTCGAAGAGGCAAAATATTTTTGTGACGAATGATGACGTTGTTCCAAGATTTGTTCACGAGTTGAATTCTTTCAATTTGATCTTTGTTCAAGAAAGAAAACAAGTCGCAGATGATTTCAGGTGTAGTAATCATGCTGCATGCCATTTCTTACTTCTAAAAAAGTTGGAGTTGATTAACTTACAAGGGAACTACTAGTTCTGCCACACTCAGATTTTGATGAGACCTATCTCAAAAAATCGGGGAAAAAATAGTATATTAAGAATATGTATATGATTTCATACACCAATCTTTCTATCACGAGATATCGAAGTGAAAAGTTGCAGAAAAAAATTCATTATAATTTTGTGCAAAAAGAATTAAACCCATGTGGGATTTGAACTCACCTCGTCCCGGGTAAAAGTCAACGACGCTACCAATTGAGCCACGGAGGCTAAACGTTTATAAAAATCGGCTATTTTTATGCACTAAAATGCTCCAATTTTTCGTACTCGGGGTTTTCGATTATGGGGAGCACGATTCGGTTGGAATTTTCAAGTTTTGACTTAAAGAGGCGAAGATTACAAAAAATTTTTCTTCAAAGTCCTTAGTTCATGATTTTGCAATTACTAAAAGTAGTAGCGGTAGTAGAGCTAAAAAAATACACGAATGTTGTGACGGATGTCTAGTGACAATTATCCTCGGTGACGGTTGTCCATGACGGATGTCTAGTGACGGTTGTCCTCGGTGACGGTTATTTGTAATGGTGTTGTCTGGTGCCCAAAACTGATCAAATTTTTTACTAAAAAGTCGAAAAATTTCCATTTTTTCACCAAAATTCATCATATTTTTGCCAAAAATTGTTATGAACATTTTTAGTCCCGAATCCCGACCGGGATTGGGGTCGGGAATCCCAACCTCGGGGCCGGCAAAAGTCGGGACCAGGAAAAAGTTTTATTGGTAAAAGTAATTTGTACGCTATTTTACGCAAAAAATATGTATCGACGGGTCATTTTGGGACATACACAATAACGGGATGGAACGATCGTCAATCAACACAAAAACGGGATGAACAATAACATGTTTGAGTTGAGCTGAAAGGGGCCATTTTCTGCATGGGTGGAGTGGGTAGAGTGTGTCTGATGCAACAAAAGCGCCTTTCATAAGCACGAAATTTTAATAATCCTTTTTAATAAACGCGAAAAGAGCTTTTAGTTTCTAAAACGGGGTTTTGATAGGTTTTTTATATGAATTTATATTAAAACCGAGCAAACGAAACGAAAAAAGACTCAAGTTTGCACTTTTAAAAGTATAATCTGAGCTTTAAAAAAAGAACTTTTTTTAACAATACAAAGATATTTTGATGTAAATGTGACATGTTCATAAGAAACCTAACCAAATTTATCAGATGCTCTGACTCAGATCCTAGCCAGGGCTGTGACGGAACATGTCAACTTACGGAAGCTGAACCGGACGATCTCATCCTTTCCTTCGATCCCGAACCCCAAAGCTCCCGATCTCCGGGAAACCCCCAAACACGAGTACTATCCCCGGATAGAAAACCCCAGAGATGATTTTAGCATAAAAACAAATAACTATCGATTTTCGTTTCAGTTCACAGACTCATTTCCCAATCAGGGGTTTTCTCGAAAACAGGCAAATTTTTTCACGGTTCAGGCTTGGCAAAAATTTTTTTTTGAAAAACATTCACGTCTAGTGGGCTCGCTAAACCTTAGTACCAATAATTTTTATGAGAATGTCTAAAAATTTTTAGAAAGATATTTTTCATTTAGTTTAGAGAAAGTATTGATTGATATAAAGTTTCCTACGCAATTTTTTTCCAGTCTCGCGCTTCTCTCTTTAAAAAAAATCAATATTTCATTTAGAAACAGCTCAAAAATATAATTTTTCGATGAATATGGAAAAGCTTCAAAAATCCAAAAACTTAAAAATGAAAAATTCAATTAAAGAAGAAACTTTTTTAAAGGTTTATGCCACGTACCTATATTTTTTGCTAAAAAAATTTTTGCCAAATTGGGTAATTTTTTATATATAGTGTAATTTTATCTAGGGAATCGATTGCGCGCATTCCCTTCCTTGAAAATGCTCTTTTGACCCTGATTCAGGCTATGTGATGGGTGTATTGAAGCGAAAATGAACTAAAGATCGAATTTTCGCCGGAAAATTATCTGTATAGGGGTTTTTCTAGACGTTGAATCTATTGAGCACATTTTCGAGACATGAAAAAAATCCCTGATATTGATTTAAGCGATTTTCATCAAGAAAACTTAAATAAGTTTAGGGAAATTTTTTCCTGTCTCAAAAATGTACGCAATAGTTCCCCGCATAAAATTACAATACCGGAAAAAAAACCTTGTAAAAATTAGAAAAAAACTCGATTTTCTGCATTATTTTCCATTTTTTATATGATTTTCAAATTATTTGCTTAAAATTAGCGTTTTTTAGTTAGAATAATGCCCGAAAAATATAAATCAGAAGAATTGCGAAAGCTTATCGTAGAGGCGGCAATGCAGGCCCTATTTGACGAACTTCAGCAGGACAACGACCCGAAGCACGTCTCAAAGCTTATGAAGCGCTGGTTTCGACACTCAAGAGTGAACATTCCCGTCATAAAGTGGCCAAGCCAAAGCCCGGATCTCAACCCTATCGAGCACCTGTGGAAGATTTGGAAGCGCCGTGTCAGTGGGAGAAAATTCAGCAACAAGAACGAGCTATTCCGCGCACTTCAGGAAGAATGGAATCGAATACCCGTGGATACTCTCAGAGGCCTTGTGGAGTCGATGCCCCGAAGAATGAAGGCCGTTATTAAGGCAAAGGGATACCCCACTAAATAGTAGATGTTTTTATTGTATTATTAGAGATTTTCTGTTGTTTATATATTGTTTTGTTGGCATAAACATTTGAAATAAATGAAAAAATCGAGTTTTTTCAATTTTCGCAAGGTTTTTTTCCAGTACTGTACTACCCAGAAGGATAATTTCCGGACGAAAAATCGAAAAACTTTCGCTTCAACACACCACCACATACCCTGAATAAGGCTCAAGGAAGCGTTTTCATGTTTTGTCAATGCGCGCAATCAAGAGATCGATAAAAGTCTGATGTAAAGTACCTATTGGGCCACCCTGTATATAAAGTCTAAAAAAATTCAAGTTATAACTACAAAAAATACTATGTTGGTTTATAAGCGAAACCGTTAGCGAATCAGAAAATGCCTTAAAAACAAAAAATGCTCTATTTTTCAGTACTTTTAAGAATTTCTACAAAAGAGCAACTTTTTCCGATTGGATTGGTTCTTTAAGTACTTTTCAGTGGCCCTCCCTCTGTGCATGATCTATCCATATCTGTGCTAGTTCGAAGTTAAAAAACTACTACAAATTGGCAAGTGATTACACGATGTGTATATACCAAAAAATTGAATAAATTTGTACTAAAATGACCTATATCTGCAAAGGTGATTGTCAACACAAAAAAATCAAAAAATTTCAAATCATTTCAGCACGATATTGGCACCGAGACTCGAAACCGAGATGCTAAAAATGACCTATGTATTAAAATCACATCACATTCTTAAAAATATATTCGACGAAATGAGAGTGTGCCACCGCCTGGCCGAGTTGCTGGACTTCGTGCCGCCTTACATTCTCATGCGTTATGCATTCGTCTCTCAGCCTCTCTGACTACATCTCCCCTAAAGAGAGCCAGAAAAGACCATAAAAAAATACCACTAGACAATTCTATAAGGGAGTGCATAAACCATAAGTTAGACACAGCTATATCTTATATATAGTATGTACAGGTTGTTTTTTTGAAAAAAAATTATTTTGAGTTATTGAAACGAAAACCCTGATTCATGCCTAAGATTTTTCTAAACCCCTCGTAGGGTTACCTTCCAGTGATCCAAATCAAAAAATTTCTTCAAATTCGAGTTTTCTGTGTCGAAAAACCCCCTGTTATAAAAAATTAGCCAATTTGGAGAACTTTTTGAAAATTCGATTCTTTTACCACTGGATGAAAAAAATTAAATTTTCAAAAAAATTTCCTTCTTCGAGTTTGTTACGTTTTTCGTTTTCTCCCGATCACAGATTGAAATTTAAAAAAACCGCAGGCTTATTAGAGAAAAACCTGCGGAAAATGAAATTTTGTCAATCTTGACTAATTTGGGGTTTTTCCATATGGGGAACACGATTCAGAGATTTGAGTCGTTCCGGTCCAAATTCGACCTAGTTTAAATTAGGTGAGAAAACTTTAAAGGTCTCGAAAAAATCGTTTAAGTGATCTGGCAGAGGTCAAAAAATCTGTGCTTCCAAGGTACCCTACCAGCGCGTGAAGCTCGTTCACATATGGGGGCACGCTTCCCCATCAGATTTAGTAGCACAGGGATTTTCAAGATCAAAATTTTTTCAAAACTTTGATTTTGAACAAAAAATTTTGAGAAAATCAAAATTATTCCAAATCAAATTTTATCAAGTGCTTTTGCTGATCTCTACTTTCTATACACCTTCTAAACAATGCATCATAATTAATCTATTTTTGACTACAATCTTTATTTCCTTTTCATAAAAACAGCGTTTTCTATACCCCTGCACACGTGATCTTAATCGATGCAAATAACTTTCTTCGAACGGCGTATACTCATATGGCTTATTTAGCCACCAAACACACACATTTTCAATGTGTGTCTATAAATTTCTTTTACAAGAAAGGCATGTAATTAGCATTGTCATGACGAGTTTTAATCCATTTTGAATCATATTCTAGGAAAAAACGTCAACCATGAGAGAAAGAGAGATGATGACTAATACGTACCGAGACATAAGTATGAAAGTTCTTTCGGCCGGCATGAGAGTTTTATTTATGCTGCAAGCCTATGAATGGCATAGGCATGAATTTGGTGAAAAGCGTACGTATCGAAAAAAGAATGTGCGCGAATGGCGACTCGATAGCTTTCAGTAAACTTTGAAGCATTCTACTTTTATTATTCAAAAGTTTTTGGTAAAAAATTTAATCTTTTCAACTTTTAATGTATTTAAGCATTCTAGATTATAATAGATATTTGAGACTATTCCAGTGGCCCAAATTCATAGCTGATCTCTGAATCGGGTTTGTTTCGTCGGGCGGAATATCTCTTTGAAAATGGACGAGCTTTCGCAGATAAACCTTAAACATATTAATCATTTGGGTGTAAAAATATTTCGAAAATTGTCAACATGTTTGAAAAGAATTGAAAATTAGCACGAAAATCTTCAGGCAAAGAATATGACATTTCTAAAAACTTCTTCATAGTTAATTACATAATAAAATAGTAAAAGCCGCATCAAAAAATCTTTCCTTTTCTAGATACAAAATTAAGTAGGTATCCAAAAAAAGCACGGAATTTTATGCAACAGCCCAATAGTAAACAGGCAACTGAAATACTTTAAAAAATTCGAAAAATTGAACTGTAAAACGCAAAAAATTTTGGGACGACCGCTTGAACACCGAAGGCGCTTGGTCTTCCGGTTCTAGATCTAATTGTTGTCTTCTATTCTTCACATCTTTTTCAATGCATAATTTTTTCAGAGGTAATTTTCCGATAGTTCTTTACTTGCCAGAATTGCTAATCTTCATCTCCTAAAGCTAAAAAAATTCGACACTAAAATTTACTTTGTGATTTACTAAAAAATTTAGAGCCAAGAAATACACCTGCTGCGCAGGTGTATATGCGCAAATGTCCATGCGCAAATGTTACATTCACAAATGTCCTTGCGCAGATGTCCCTGCGCAAGTGTATATGCGTAAATGACGCTACGCAAATGTTAGATGCGCTAACGTGTGTGCGTAAGTAATGCCAACCCCATTTGGATGGGACCATTATCAGTAAATTGATGCAAACTATACAGATTGTAAACATTGGTTTGTTGTTTTACTGATAAACATGAATCGTTGAAAATAAATGACGAATTGAAAATTAGGGAATCATAAATATCTAAAAATTAATTTGTAAGAATAAAAATGACGATTTGAAAATTGGGCAATCATAAGTCTCTAAAAACCAATTGATAAGAATAAAAATGATGAAGAATAAAAATAAATTTCCGACTATATAAGGTCATTCAAGCCGACTAAAAACATGAAGGCTCTGTAATTCTTTGTTTTTTTTACACCAATTCATATTCTAGATGAAAATTCGGGAAATTCCGTACGTTTTTGTCTTTAAAAACCCTAAATATTATTAAGAAAAACTCTTTACAAATCCTTAAAAGACAATTTTAGACAGGCTCGAGAAGATCGTCTCGAAATATCCTAAAAAAATTCAATAATCACTAAAAAAATCCTAAAACTCTTTCTCGGCCCTAAAAATATTAGTTTTTAGAATAATCTTTCTCTGCTTTCTGTTTGCAAAAAGTATTCAAGCAAACGAAGCCGATACCAACGAAGTTGCAATTTCGGATGGAGGAGGAGATCCACCTTTATGCCCTGCTTGTCCAGCATGTGAAACTCTTGATAAAATTCCTGATGAAAGTAAATTCCAGTTATAAGGTCCAAATTATATTTATATTTATGCAGCCTCGCTTCGATATATCGACTATGTCTATAAAGATGAAGTGGTCAAGACCATCAAACAAGACTCTATTAATAACTCTGCTGTAAAATCCGCCATCGTTGATGTGGTCTTCGGGGCGATTCAAGAACACACTAATAGTGACTTGACAGCAAGGAACTATGAAAAACTCTGTGAACATGTGAATAAAAAACTCGGAGACAAATATGCTTTCGGTTGGATTTGCTTTATGATCAAGGGTATATCACATGCAAAGCACTCGAAGAACTCGTTAATGTTCGGCTTAGAAAATCAAGAAACTTTGTACGTCATAGCGGGTAAGTTAAAATTCTGTTCATTCATGGTTTATTTTAGCCGGACTGAAAAATTATAAACAATATCAAGAGCTTAGCGAAGTGAAAGATACTATAACTTTCGATAAACTGGAAAATCCTGCAATCACCACATACATCACAGAGCTGGTTTTAAAATCTTTACAAAATAATACTAATCCAGAACATACATACCGAAATTATACGAAAATCTGTATGGACATATTTACACAATTGAATGCAAAGTATGATTTCGGATGGACTTGCATTATGGACAAATATCATTTCATTAACTATTATGGGCATTTGTTGAAGTTTGACCTAGACAACGACGAATCCTTGCATATACATGCTGGTATGATTGCAAAAAGTTCCTCAGTTTATTACATGTTATATGGCCCCTCCTGTACTCATACAATGCATTAATAATTTCGAGTCAAAGAGCAAAACGAAAAGGGTACTTAAAAATTTCCCTCTCCTCCCATCCCTCGAGCACCGTAGGCGCTCATTTTCCGGGTTCTTTCCAGCAACATAGAATGTATTATTTTAGCCAAGTTAAAGAACTACAAAACTTACGAGAAACCCGAAGAAATCGAGAAACTAATTATATACAATAACATCAATAACTCCGTATTGGTTTCTCAGATTGTTAAATCAACGTTTGGAGCACTCAAGAAACACACCAACTCTGAAAATGTCTATAGAAATTTTACAGCCATATGCATGGATATAAAAGATTATTTAGACGACAAATACCAATTCGGTTGGAATTGTTTTATAGATGATGGAGGATCATTCCTTTATTCTTCTGGAAATACAGTGGCACTTCAATTCGACAATGGAGACAGAATTCGAATAAACGCTGGTAAAAATTTTCTAATCTACTCTGCTTCTTAATAAATGAAAAAAAGTTGAACACGGCAGTTGTTTGATTTATTTAGAGGCGGTTTTTTCCAAACCAAGATTATATAATTAAAATTGGAATTTTAGCGAAAATGAAAAACTATAAACATTATTCGTATGTAAATGAACTCAACGAAATTATTCATAATAGCTTTAACAACCCCACCTTAACATCTTCAATATTGCAAAAGTTAAAAGATGCGCTGAATAAGCATACAAATTTTGAAAAAACTTATAGAAATTTCAGCGGTATTTGCAATGAAATTCATGATGCTTTGGACAACGAGTATGCAGCATTTTCTTGGTACTGTGTTATGGGAGATCGACAGAGACATTTAGTATATACTGGAAAATCAATTGTGGTTAATCTTGATAATTTCGAATCTATTTCAATAGCTTCATGTAATTTTTTTAGAGATAATTCAAACATCTTGGAATTTTAGCGGATTATATTAAATATAAAGATTATGAAGTGTATGAACTTCGAAGTGCTATCACAAAAAACGAATTCAATAATGACAAAGTTACTTCGGCTGCAATTCATTCACTTCATAAAGCTTTAAGACGCCATACAAATGCTACAACTCTTAGAAATAAATTCGAAATATGTAAAGATGTCGCCAAAGATATTGATAATGCGTATCCTCTCTTGCAAATCACATGCTCGATGGGAAAAAGTAGCTTATATTATTATGGTTATTATCTTGGTCTATCATTGGATAATGGAGACTCATTTAGACTTGTTTCAGGTATATTTCGATGAGATATATGAAGTCATAGATGCACAGATATGGTAAAGAGTAGTAAAATTTTACCAGATGGATTCTGAGTACTTGATGGAGGGGAAAGAGAGTACTAGATTCGGAATAGTATAGAATGAAGATGTTGGTGAAAATTAGTGATAAAAGTTCGGATCGGATCAGGCCGGGTCGCCAAGAGGCGGGTCGGATCAGTTCGTGTCAATTTTTGAAGTAATCACAACATAATCAAAACAAAAAAAACTTTACTCATTAAATACACATGCAAAATGAATTTTTGTGAAAAATCGAATTTTGCTCGAAAAATTGAATTTTTTGTTAAAAACTAAATTTTGAACAAAAATCGAATTTTGATCAAAAAATAAATTTTTGTGAAAAATCAAATTTTTGCTAAAAATCGAATTTTGCTCGAAAAATTGAATTTTTTTGTTAAAAATCAAATTTTTGTACAAAAATCGAATTTTTGATCGAAAAAATTAAATTTTTGTGAAAAATCGAATCTTTGCTCAAAAATCCAATCTTGCTCTTTTTCAAAAAATCGAATTTTGAAAAAATTCGATGTTTGAACTAAAATTCATCTCGTGAGCAAAATTTTTTTTTTAAATGACGTCATAATCTAATGAAAAAATATAAAAATGTCATAAGCAATCATTATTTTTTCTATATAAATTGGTTTGTTGGGTCGGGTTAGGGTTCGGGTCAAGGGTCGGATCAGCGGGTCGGGTCAGAAGGTCTGGGTCAAATTTTCGGGTTTTTTCGAGCAAAAATAGGAGAGTCATCGGATTGGGTTCAGGTAGGTTTTCTATCACTAGTGAAAATCCTTAAAATCTTATAAAAATTTTTTTATGAAATCAAGAAAAAATTCTTTAAAACCTTTAAAAAATCAAACATATATTTTTTAGCTAATAAGGTTTATTATCCAATGTATTCGAAATGGGAACTTAGAAGTAAAATTAAAGAAAATCTAATAAACAATGATATGACCGACAATGTTTTGAGCTGGCTTCAATATGCTTTGAGCACTAAAATCACACATGATAATACAGTTCGCGATCGACACGGAATATGTACATACATACATGATAGACTTAAATCATATTATAGTAGTAATGGTAATTGGAATTGTCTTATGGGTGAATTTGGTGGCTCTTATACTTATGGAAGCTATTATATTCAATTTGATATTGACGGCGAAAAACTTCTTATTTATAATAATAATAATTAATTTTCTTTCTCTTAATTTTCTTCTTACAATACAAAAACTTTACCCAATTGTATACATTGTTGTATTTCTAAAATGAATAAGAAATAGAATTTTCTTCTTTCTTGCTTCAATTGATTCCAATGTTTGTCGAATGAACATGCATTTCGTGTATCATTCAACAAAACGCATAGTTGTGACTGATGCAGAAAAATACCAGGTGTTCCGGAAGCCCAGTTGTTCCGAATTTTCATTTCTCGAATAACATGTCGTTGTTATTACTGGATCAAAATTAACTGTTTCATTTTGCACGTTTGCGAAATTTCCGAGTCATACGATCCCGGGCCGTACGACTTGGAGACAGTATATATATTGTCACTGGATCGTACAGCCCGATTCTGGAATAACATGTCGCTGTTCGAAACAATTGTCGGAATATTGGGTTTGGTATGTAAGAACAGGAGTTTTTGAGTTAAAGCTAATTTATTCTTGAAAAATGGTGATTTTTCGATATTTTTAGCGTAGCAAGATCACAAAACCTATGTTAACTTATTTCTTTTTGCCAAAAAATGATTTTTTTACCGTTTTGGGCTATGTTTAACCAATCTGATCATTTTAGGTCAATTTAAAAAAAGTTTATTTTTGGATCCAGATTCATGGTCCAAGTTCAGAGAAAAATAGTAGATTTTTAAGGAGTTAATATTTTCGCTAAAAACGATCAGGCTATAGCTCAAAACGGTAAAACAACTCATTTTTTGGCAAAAAGAAATAAGTTAACATAGGTTTTGTGATCTTGCTACGCTAAAAATATCGAAAAATCATCATTTTTCAAGAATAAATTAACTTAAAAATAACTTAAAAAACTCCTGTGCTTACATACCAAACCGAATATATCAAAATTTTCCTGGGAATCTGAACTACAAAATGTGATAAATATATTTGCTGAAAACCCTCGTAACCGGGTCAAAAATGTTCTTTGCCAAAAACCCGGTCGAAAAATTGAGGCATACTCAAAGATTGGAGTATAACTTTTTATTGAAGCGAACATTTGCTACAGGTGTTTTTATAAAGGTTGTAGGGCAGGTCCTCAGCTTTCAAATGAGCGGTCAACGAACTCTCAATTCAATTCCTACGAGGAGTTATGAGCCTAACAATAAAAATGACAGTTTCAGTGATAGAGGTTCAGTAATTCGAATTTTTGACTATATAAAACACGTTTTAAAATTTTTTTCCTTGTATGCATCAGAAAGAGCATCGAAAAATATATTAGAATATACACCTCTCCAAGGCGATCTTCCGAGTGTTAATCTTGTTTTATTTCTGAGTTTTTATGTAGGGTTAAAAAATTGTTTTCTTTGAGACGTAATAAGTGAATCAGCAGGTTCTTCTAAAGTTTGGTGTGAAATTGCTCAAACTTTGTAGCATTAGTTTCATAAGGAGGTGGAAACTTTGATCTTTATTTCTTAAATTAAAGAAACATATCTCATGATCAAGTTTCAGATGATCTTGATTTAAAAAATTCTCATGTGAAATTTTAAATTACTTCCTTTTAAATAAAAGAATTTTACATCCACGTAAAATATCAATTAAAAAATTAAATATCTTGAACTTTATTTTTTGGTGATAAAAAATTATGTACTTTTATTCAAAAACAGCATAGTAAAAATACAGGGTGTTTCACTGGATATTGAACAGGGTATTTCACTGGATAACGAATTTTACTAAAAGATACCGTTTTTGAGAAAAGATACCGTTTTTGGGAATATAATCGAAATTTGCATATTTACCTATGTGCGGGATCGACTTAGGCCATGAGCGAGGAGTCATTTTTTAAGCTGTATTTGTAGTTTATCATAATAAATATCGAAACATATGCACCCGCGAAGAAATGTTGAGAAAAATCACAAAAAGTGATTTTTTGAACCCTGAAAAACCCTCCCAAAAATCAGAAAAATCGATCTAATTCAAAAACTAAGTGGATTTGATAAGTTCATTGATATAATAAAGTAGAATTTCTAAGCTTTGCAATGACACTAAAACTATTTGATATGGATTTAAATTGCTGGAGATACGACCATTTGAAGATGGGCTCTTATTTCATCAAAAAGTCAGAAAGCCGAACCTCAGCGCAGCGAAAACTAAAAGTCGGATCGAAAAACGGACATCAAATTCTTGCTCAGAGACCCCAAAAATGTGGGTATAGGTTGGTTTCAAAGAAAACAAAAAAACTTTTTTACTGGGCCCTCTGTTATAACTAAGTTCGCAAAGTCAAGATATCGTATCTTATTCTGTATCAAAACCGCTTCGAGAAATCTTTTTGCAGAGATATGATCGATTATGTGGTGTTCAAAACCCAGTGAAACATCCTGTATCAAAATTGAAAAAAATGAGTATAGATCAACTTTTGATAATTGATCACAAAAATACAATTTTTGCTCCATTTTTCAACTTTTTTATTTTTCATATTCACAGATTTCCAATAGCTCGACTGCTATGTCTTTGTGTAGTACCACGGTTATATCCAATTACACGAGTCTTCAATGGGGTATTGCCAATTGTTGTTATAAAAATCTTAGAATTGGAATTTCGTCGAATAATGAGCTGCTTCAAAGCTTTCCGAACTAAGAGATTTGTTGACAATAGTGCTAAAGCATGTGAAATTTGCACCATAAATGGTACGCTCATGATTATAAGACCATAGTAATCTTCGGGACCTTCATGAAAATAATTTTCAACGTAACTGAGTGCGTACTGAATACCACATAGAATTAAGAATTGGATGGCCTAAAAGAGAAATTTTTGATCGAATCTAGTCTGTTTCCATCTTGTCCAATACAATATTGCAACGGTACTACAGGGCGTCCAAACGAGACGTGTAATTTTTGGGGGAAATTTCGAGAAAAGCACCAAATTTTCTCGAATGGAGAGGGAAATTCTCCTTTTTCACTCCCTTGAGACCACCCTTGGTAATATAGTATGTCGTCCTGTCCTATCTATCTATCTGTCTATGTTTTCTAGATCTTTTGTTTGGATTTTGTTATATTTGCTAGATTTTAGATTTTTTATATTTTCTAAATTTGCTAAATTTTATCCCACATCCAAACAGAAAATGACAAATTTAAAAATAAAAATTACCAAAACTTGGTCATTTTTACTAAAGGTCTGCTTAGCATGATAGACGTTATAGCGCATAGCGACTATCTTTATAATTATCAGCACATAGAGCAAAATCATTGGATATGGAAGGAGGTAAACTGAAAATTATTAATAGGGGTATCCATAAATTACATTTACATCAGATAGGGGGGAGAGGTGTCTCTCTGAAAATCTAACGCTCCTTTAACAATTTAAAGTTTTTCTATGAAAAATGCTAAAGCTAAATGGGATGTCAAAATTAGTCATTTTTGTAAACGTAATTTATGGTTAGTCCCATTGATAGATCCTAGATTCGATATTAGTGCAAAAAATACCAATTTTCCTGGCCATATTATTCCACGATACTCCTAAAACCTTGCAATCTGCACATGAGTTTATGCCTATTTCTAAAACATTGTACATCTTTGGACATCCAAAAATGAACAGCACGAACTGTGTCATAAACGCCAATATCCATAGAATGACAATGGTATAAACCTATAAATTTTCTTTTAATAAAATATGGTCCAATTTAGTACAACTTTTACCTTTTGGATAAATTTTCTCCCATAATATTGAAAATAAAAATTAAAAAATCGATCCACGGCAATGAAGGTAACCGAGATCAAAAACCCATATTCCATGGTCCTATAAAAACATGTCAGGAATTGTATTAACCATGTAGGCCAGCTCAAACATCCTGTTATAGAGCAAGGTATCGTCATCACAAAATGCCCAAACATAGTTAAAATCGCCATCAAACTCATGCTTAGAATTAGACGATAGACAAAGAATTGACTGAATATAGATTTCCATTTGTATAGAATTATGGAAATTAATAGCGAGTTAGAGAAAAAATTGACGAGAGCAAGAAGGAAAAATGAACATCCAATGATAATGCTTCTAGCCGAGGTAATAAAATTAGTTGGTCGAGAGCAGCTATTGTTACCATTTGTTTGTATAGTCCAGAAATCTACCATATTTTGAGGTTTTAGTCAGTTTTTCTGAAAAAAAGGAAGTTTTCAATTAGAATTTAATTAATGTTCGAAAAATATGAAGCTTAAAAATATCGAAAAATCATCATTTTTCAAGAATAAATTAGCCTTAACTCAAAAAACTCCTGTGCTAACATACCAAACCCAATATACCAAATTTTCCTGGAAATCTGGACTATAAAATGTGATAAATATATTTGCTGAAAACCCTCGTAGCAGGGTCAAAAATGCTGATCTTTGTCAAAAACCCGATCGAAAAATTGAGGCATGCTCAAAGATTGGGGTATAGCTTTTTATTGAAGTGAATACTTGCTATAGGTGTCTTTATAAAGGTTGTAGGGCAGGTTCTCAGCTTTCAAATGAGTGGTCAACGAACTCTCAATCCAATTTCTACGAGGAGTTATGAGCCTAACAGAAAAATGACGGTTTCAGTAATAGAGGTCATAGGTCGGCAAGGTGTGGGGGGGGGGAGGGGACCCCCGATGAGTGGTCTCCCACCACCTCAACCAAAAAAATGAATTTTTTTATTCTTCTGCACCCAATTTTTATGGACCACCTCATATGTTCAGCGGGGTCTATGCGTGGGCCCATGAGTGCGTGGTCCCCCCTCAATTTTGGGTCCGTGCGTGCGTGGGTCAGGGAGAGGAGGAGGCTTCCCCCTTGCCAACCTATGATAGAGGTTCAGTGATTCAAATTTTTGACTTTATAAAACACGTTTTAAAATTTTTTTCCTTGTGTGCATCTGAAAGAGTATCGAAAAATACACTAGAATATACACCTCTCCAAGGCGGTCTTCTGAGTGCTAATTTTGTTTTATTTCTGAGTTTTTATATAGGGTTATAAAATTGTTTCCTTTGAGAAGTAATGAGTGAATCAGCTGGTTCTTTTAAAGTTTGGTGTGAATTTGCTCAAACTTTGTAGCATTAGTTTCATAAGGTAGTCGAAAATTTGATCTTTACTTCTTAAATTAAAGAAACATATCTCATGATCAAGTTTCAGATGATCTTAACTACAAAATTCTCATGTGAAATTTTAAGGTTACTTTCTTTTAAATAAAAGAAGTTCACATCCACGTAAAATATCAAGTAAAAAATTAAAGACCTAGAACTTTATTTTTATAGACATAAAAAATTATGCACTATTTATTCAAAAACAGCATAATAAAAATAGAGGGTGTTACATTGGATAACAAATTTTATATACCGTTTTTGAGAAAATTTGGGAATATAATCGAAATTTGCATATTTAACTATGTGCGGGACCGACCTAGGCTATGAGCGCGGCGTCATTTTTTAGGCTATTTTGTAGTTTATCATAATAAATACCGAAACATATGCACCCGAGAAGAAATTTTGGGTAAAACCACGAAAAGTGATTTTTTGGACCCTGACCCTCCCAAAGAAAAATCTCTCTAATTCAAAAATCAATATAATAAATAAAGTAGAATTCCTAAGTTCTGCAATGACACTAAAACTATTTGATAGGGATTTAAGACAGATTGTCTGAAGGTTTTTGATAAATCTGAAGATGAAGGTACTAAGCAAAAAAGTCATGTCTCAAATTTTTTCAATTGTTGCCTAAAAGTAACTGTATGATCCCAATATAAAAACTCTGCCTTCCAAAAATCCAAAACTTTTTCGTATTCGGAGAGTTTGTAACAAATTCAAAATTTCAAATGCAATTATCTCGAAAACTACAACGATTCAGAACATGCCGTAAAAACCAAAAATGCTCCATTTTTCATGAGCTTTCCATATATATTATTTTTTCATATGATTGTAAATTACTGGATTGGTCCTTTAACTAGTTTTTTCAACCAACCAAGTGTCCCATTTATGGTTAGTCCCATTGATAGATCCTAGATTCGATATTAGTGCAAAAAATACCAATTTTCCTGGCCATATTATTCCACAATACTAAACAAAATCGAAAATTTTTCTTTTCAATAATTTTTGCAAATCAAAAATACATTTTCATTTCTTTTAATTACCTGAAAAATGAGCTTCTTTGTATGTCATTAGTATTTGTCTAAATTAAAAAAAAAATTTTTGATAAAACTCTATCCAGCACAATTTTGTTGTTTTATTGTTCCAGTTTGGTACAACACTGCCAATTTACATCTGGGTTTAATGCCTTTATTTTTGATAAAGGAACAATGTAAACACACTTCTTCTTAGAACAAAAAATATGTACAAAAAATAGTACATATGCTTTTAACGCTTTTATCTTTGAGGAAAAATGTACACAGACTTCTTCTTATACAGGGTGCGCCAAAAGTGTAGACCTTGTTTATTTTGTAGAATCTCGTTTATTCAAAATAACCCATAAACAAAACAAAGATAAAAAACGTGTATTTTAAGAAAGTATAGCACAAAAACAACTAAATTTTTAACATTTTACTCAAAATAGCCTCTTTGTGCATCCTTACAGGTTTGAAATTTCTTTGGAAAGTCAACTATGATGGCACGTAAAGTTTTATTGCTGAGTTCTTTTCATGCTTTTTGAAGTACCATCTTCAAGGATGAACTGACGATCGGCGATTTGTTCAGACGCTTTTGTACGTGTAAGACTTCGTTTGTGTACGCTTAAGACTTCGTCTAACGTTGCTTCGATTCAAGAGCTTTGCAATTTCTAGAACAGTCCTTCCTTGCTTATTCAACTCGTGAACCGCTGCCTTTTTAGAATTTACGCATTTTTGGATCTGAAAAAAACGTGAGGAACGAACAAAAGAAAATTGAGAAATAGCGGAACTTTGGGGTCATCCAGATATTACGTAATCAACTTTTTGGTTTACCCCCCCCCCCCAGGGAGGTTCATCCTAACTTAATTAGCCATATACCTGTTTACCAAAGGTGCGGTCACGCAAAATGTTTAATATTGCCTATTTTTATAAAAAAAATAGTTAGTTTTATATCTATATTTTACAAAATCGGCTAATTTTGTGAAAAAATTTCAAGTTTTCAACCCTTGCACACGTGTTTTTGTTATATATCCCAAAATTGGTGCTATTAGTCAAATTTTGGGTTTTGCTCAAATAGACAAAATACTCAATAACCTTATAAACATACTCAATACCTTACAACAAGGATCCGGCATAGAAAATGCATCTCGATCAAAACGAACTGTATATTCTTGTATATTTGAGGTAAAAATAGAGGTACCGAACATTCATAATATGCAAGTCTTTTGTCCTTGGAGCTTCCCGTAGAAACCCGCTATCACAATCTTTTAAAAATGCCCATTTTTCAAGGATCCATTTTTTGTAAAAGACATAACTCCGCGTAGGAATTGAATTGGAACCTCTGCGACCACTCGAAGCATGAAAATTTTTCCTTGACCCTGATTCAGGAAAGGGCTCGGTGTTTTGAAGCGTTTTTTGGGATTTTCAGTATTCTCGAGAAATTCTGGACTTTATGAACCTTCTCGATATTGAAAAAATCTAAATTTTCCGATAAGAACGTTGCAAAATTATTTCGTTTCAAAATGTGTTTCTTATGTTAATGTTTTGTATTATTAGCTAATCACATCACGCCCTTTATGAAGAAAAATTCCAAGCAAACTTCGATAAGAATCGAAATAACACTATATATAGTCGAACTTTTTTTTGGCTACCACGGAAGTTTTTATTGCATCAGGCAACGTGTACATTGAAACGAAAAGCGCGAAATTATAAAATTAAAAAATTTTGAATAATTTTCTTTTCTTGTGCTGTAAATCGAGTGTATTCGATGTTTTTCGACCATTTTCCGTAGTTTTTCTATTTTTAAAGATGCGTTCAAGCATGTCAAAAAATGAAGAAAAAATAAGATTTTTTTATTGTTTTGCATTTGAATGACAGAAAATAATTCAAACAAAATAAAGGTCATAGGTCCACAAGGGGAGGGGAAGCCTTCCCCTGACCCACTCACTAATGGGCTCAAAATTGAAGGGGAGCCACCTATGAGTGCCGCCGAACATATGGGGTGGTTCATAAAAAAAGGGTGACGGAAGACAAGCTAAAAAAAAGGTCCTTTTTGGGACCAGCTCATCGGCCCCCCTCCTTGCCGACCTATGATAAAGGTGTATCATGGTTTATTCATCATTCTCAAGCAATGAGCAGAAACATAAATAAAAATAGAGAAACTACTGAAAATGGTCGAAAAACACCGAATACACTCGATTTACAACACAAGAGAAGAAAATCATTCAAAATTTTAAATTTTGTAATTTCGCGCTTTTCGTCTTAATGTACACGTTGCCTGATGCAATAAAAAGTTCCATGGTAGCCAAAAAAAGTTCGACTATACATGCCCCAGTACAGTTTGGAGCATGTGGAATCATCTTAAATTATAAGCTACTCTAGATATTTGTTAGTGTTTAAAATTTTTCTTAAAATTTAATTTTTAGTCTGTCTATTACACAATCATGGATAGTTTTTTGAGTAAATTATCAGCATGGTTATTTTTTACATCTAGTGTTACTATTGCTCAACAATATCAAGTAAATTTCTTTTTTTTTCATTCTTGTTGTCTTTTTTTTATAACCGACTTTTTAGGGTAATTTCTAGGCGAAAAATCGATTGCGCGCATTTTAGAAGCATGAAAAATTAAGTTTGCCCCTCAAAATCAAGGTAGAACTGCGTTTCAACGTGAACCGATGGGGGAATAATATTTATGGCATATTCTCGAAAAAACGCAAAAAAATTTTCTAAAAGGACCTTTCTAGGCCTAATTGTATGCGGGGAATTGATTGCGTGCATTATCAAAGTGTGAAAACGCTTTTGCAATCGATTTTTCGCCTAGAAATTACCCTAAAAGTCGGTTTTTAGAAGAAAATCGGAAAATTTTTTTGCGATTTTTCGAGAATAGGCTATAAATGTTATGCTCCCTTTAAAACAACATGTATAAGGAAAGCTTTATAGGTAAACTGGACATCATTGGATGCTCGACCACTTCCTTTGTGGTATGATGAAGCAAAATTCGGAATTTTTTGTCATTGGGGTGTCTATTCAGTTCCTGCTTTTAATGGCGAGTGGTTTTGGCATTCATGGAATGTCGGATATGAGGATACCAAACATTTTATGGAAACACATTATAGACCGAACTTTACTTATCAAGATTTTGCGCCAGAAGTGAGCAATATAATGAAAAGAAAATTTTAAAATTGTTTAGTTTACTGCCATTGACTTTAACGGTACCGACTTTGGTAGGATAATCAAGTCATCTGGAGCTAAGTGAGTCAAAGCTAAACACTTGAATGAGCCGATGAATTTGATGATCAAATGGCAAGTCACCAAATGGGCATTTGAAGGCCCATGTTCGATGCCGGCCATGTCATTTTCAGAACAATGTCTCCAGATCGGCTGAAAATTTTGCCTAGGGGTATCTTCAACCAAGGAACATGATCCCATAATTATTTTTGCATAATAATTTTCTTAAAAATTCAAAATTTTGTAGGAAGTAAAATTTAAAATTTTAATGCAAAAATAATGTCGGGATTGTGTTTCTCAAATAAATACTCCTAGAAAAAATTTTCAGCCGATTTGGGAACACTTTTTTCTGTATGAAAAGAGACGGCCAGCGTCGAACCCGGATCATCAAAATATCTATTTAGTGGCTTACCACTTAACCATCTTGTCGGAGCTTTCTTCTTCAAGCTTTTTTGAAAGGTGTTGTAATTTAGATATTTTGTTATAACGACGAAACATCACGAAGGTAAGTAAATCATCCGAACTTAAGTGAAAATTATAACTAAAAGTTGATGAAAACATTAATTCAGGTCATTACAATAAAACATAGGAAATTAATCGAAAAAGTATAGGAATTAATCGAAAAATGAATTTTTTTCACATCTTTTTTAACAATGTAGAGAACAATGAGATCTTTTCAGTAACACCATGATCATCCTGTCAGCTTGTAATGACAAAATAACTGAATTAATCTTTCAATTTTTAGTTATAATTTTTATTTAACTCCGAATAATTAAAGGATATCCATTATGGCCAAACAAGCAATCATGGAATTGGAACGCAATGGATGTGGGTCCAAAGAGAGATCTTCTGGGTAAAAATAATTTAACTTTTTTAGGATTTTCAATAAAACATCATTTTAGCCGAAATTCGCGCCGGAATACTTGGCGCTGGTGGACTTCGTTTTGGAACTTATTTTTCACTTTTTGCATGGTATCATTCACTCTGGTTGGCTGATCAAAAAAACAATACACAAGTTTATGTCGATGTAAAAATGAAGACGCTGAATTGATCTATTTTTCGATTTTAGACGATCTCTACTCCACAATTAAAGGATTTAGTGACGAATTATCAACCAGATATTGTATGGGCTGATGGAGATATGGAAAATTCGTGGAAATATTGGAAGTCTGACGAGTTTCTTGCATGGCTATATAATGAAAGGTTAAAAAATTTTTACGAAAGTCATCGGGTTAATATTTTTAGCCCCGTAAAAGATCATGTCGTTACAAACGATCGTTGGGGTATGGATACAAATTGTGTGCACGGAGGATATTTTACATGCGTCGATGGATATAATCCAGGTATACAATACTGGAAAATTGAGGTAAAAAGGAAAAGGCAAAACAATACCTTAGTCCATTAGTTCCTTTTAAAATCTAAAAACAAACAACTAAAACACAAAAAACGCAAAAACAAACTTTGGGATTTTTTAATGTGCGCAATCGATTTCCAGCGTGGAAAACTCTAAGAAAACATAAAATTAGAGCTTTTTTTCTAGCCGGTACGAAATCTTAAAAATTGTGCTTAAAAAATAGCAGGAAGCATTTTTTCATACAATCAACTTCATGATAAAAAACAAGGTCACTCATCTCACTGACCAGCAACTCAAAAGCCATGTCGCCGTCACATCTTTTCCGCATACATCCAACGCAATAGCACACTTTTAAGGGTAGCCAACATTTCCGAGGCCATTGGAGTAAAATTTTGATTAATAAATCTAAGATAGGAATTACCAGTGTATTGCCGAACTCATTGAACAGTGGCAAAATTTCTAGCACAGCCACATTGGGACCACAATTGAAACCCATATAAAGTGAATTGGGTAAGGTGACAACGATCTGACCCTCTCACTGAACCACATAAGAGAAAAAATGAACCACATAGGGGAAGGGTCGAGAGGGTTGTGGGAGATAGTTGTTATATAGTTATGATTAAGTGATTATTTTTAAGGACAATTGCAATCACACAAATGGGAAAATGCTATTAGTCTAACATCGTCTGGGGGTTTTCTTTGGGGTTTCAGCCGAAATATCAATGTATGTTTTTAATACTTTCTTAAATTTCGGACCCAATGTAGAGAACAAACTAAAAAATCTCCAACAACGAACATTCGTGGAGTGTCAGTCAGGGATTTGAAAAAATGTTTGCATGAATCAATTCAGAATACAACAATAGAAAAAACTTATAACTTATTTCGCCAGGAGTTTTAAAAAGATGCGGTGCCCATGGAGTATCAGTAAGATGCTTGATTTTCAACCCTCAAGCCCTCGATCTCCAAGAGTCGAGTTTCACCAAAACTCGACCAAATTGGCTGAAACTTTTTGCCCATAAATATTTTTGTTCGAGGACACGATTCTGACGTTATTTATGGGGTTTGCCTTAGGGGTCATCCAGATATTACGTAATCAAAATTTCGGATTTTTTGACCCCCCCCCCTCCCCCCCTGTAATCAAACCGTAATCATTTGGCTACCCCTCCCCCTCCATGATTACGTAATCAATGGCCAAATTTTTTACCTTGGTCCCCCCTTATGTTTTTTTCGAAAATTTTTCAAAAATTTGCGCAAAAACATAAGTGGGGGACCAAGGCAATTTCAAAAATCAATTTAATCCCATATTTTTTGCGTCTGTCGGCGCGAAAATTTTTTGCTGAAAAACACTCATTTTTAAGCGTAAAATTCTCAAAAATTTTCGATGAAAATTTTGTTTAAATCATTGTTTAAATTTATCAATTTTTAACAAAAATTTGATTTAAAACGGATGAAGATGATTACAATCAGTGGCGT
>OZJO01026187.1:6881-31022 GCA_900406225.1 Acrobeloides nanus | reverse complement strand
AAATTTCTAGTTTCATATCTACATTCTTGTTTCATGCACCCAACATGAAAAAATGTCATTAACAAGAAATACAAGTACATGTAGATTTCATTTACGTAAGTAAATGAAAAAATTAAGTTAGTAAAGCAAGATTAACTTTTGCATATTACTTTCTTCTCGACTTTCTATGTAAAAGAAAAATTTATTATATTACTTTTTTATATTAGACCTGTTACGTATCGAAAATATTTTCTAAAACGAGAAAGTTTATAAGTAGTGAATTTCCAATTAAAGTTGACAAATGAGTTGTACAAATTCAAGTTTTGCATTTGAATCTTATCAACTTTCTATTGTCACTAATTCAAGTTTGTTTTTTTTGCTTAACTGATTATAAATGACAATGTCTTTCTACATCACCCAAAAAAAGAATCACTTCAATTTGTTAACGAGGAAATTAAAAACCTAAAATCCTTTTTAGCCAACATTTCCTACGCGGCAGCAAAAACTATCTTCTATCTCCATTATGCCGAGGTTTTCTTGTTGCTAACGAGCCTACCAATAAGTATATTCTGCGGCTATCTTGTTACTAAAAGCCGTCAGACCAAAATTATACACATCAACCTCATTTATGCCGCATATTTTAATATGGCTCAAGTTTATATGATAGTGTTTGTTAGAATTTTACTTTTTGTGCTCAAAATAACCTGTGTCGTCGAAGGTATGAATGCTTTGATTGCGTTAGGAGATAAAGCTCTATACCCCTCCCCCAAAATCAGACAAAGGTCGAAAAAACCAAAGGCTTCTGACCTTCATAAGGCGAACTAAACCCCTGAAGGTGAGGGTCTAAATATAGATCCCTGGTTGTGTATATGAGGGATAGGGTGGATATTGTTTATGTATGATTATTGCCATCATTTTAGACGCATCAATATTTGGCCCCTTAGGAATCATCCATACTATTCGAGAAGCTCTTATAGCCAACTGTGCTTTTGCTCTACCATCATTGGCCGTGGATCGCTACCTCTCCACTAGATATCCCGAAGAATATGAGCGCAGCACCACTCCATACATCGCTTTTATCATACTTATCATCTCATCGATATTTGCTGTAATAATAGCAGCTTTACGTTTTATGAACATATTATGTTTTTCGTTAGCTGCGTTAATTATTGGTAGTACACTTCTAGTTTCACTCATGGTAAGAAATTATAGATATCCACTTGTGCCATTTTTGCTCTTTCAAAAAACAATCTACATATAAAAAGCGTATGATGGACCATATGCACAAAAGACGCTAACGCTAATAGCGGCAGTTGTGCATACTAGCTACAGATATTAGCGATAGCTACAGCGTTGCAGCTATTTGCAAACAATCAATAGTACATAAAGAGACGGCCGAAATGAGCGTTCTTTCTCGAATACACCACCCATCTTTCTTGCAGCTTTTAGCTGTAGCTAATAGTTGTGCATACTAGTTACCAGGGTTGGGATTTCCCCGGGGGGATTCTGGGGAGATCTTTTTTCGACCGGGGAAATCTTTTTCCCTAGAATTACTTGGCTTGAAAATTTTCCCTCCCTCAAACTTCTGGTGCAGTGACAAAGCAGAGGCTATGTGGTCACACGGTCGCGGTTCAAATCCCGCTTGAAGCTAATTTGGTTCTAAATTAATAAATAATTTAGAACCAAATTGGCTCCAAACGGGATTCGAACCCGCGACCTTGTGGCAACAAAGCCGCTGCTTTGTCACTGCACCACCGAGGTAAGTTTGAAGGAGGAAAAATTTCCAAACCAAGTAATTTCGGGGGAAAAGATTTATCCAGAATTCTGTAAAATAGAACTAAACCTTTTTTATAGGTATTTATCTATTTGCACCATTATAACAAAAAATATATCGACTACCTTTTAGAGGTATCGCTAAGCAAGAAATTTCAGGTAATGTAGAAATTTCACTAGTAGAGAATAATTTTTAGGTGCGCGAAAACCTCTGGATATGCAAAGCCCTTATTCCGTCGGCATCTTTCATGTCTATCCTAATTATCTTCATAGCCATCCTGTATTACTTCATATTTACCATGCAAGACAACCCAGACATTGCAGTAACTTTAGCCACACTGTACAACACATCATTGGCATTCATCTTCTTTATAACACCTTTTGTATATGCTTTGCCACAAAAAGAAATGCGAAACTTGGTTTTGGTGTTAATTGGCTGTAGTTCAATGACTGGTACTGTAGCACCAGTACAGAAATTCTCGGCCGCGGAAGAACAACATCTTTATTTTCAAGAATTGCAAAGAATGTGGTCGTAGTATTAATATTTTAACAAAGCACGGCTGCGCGCGGCTTGGTATTTTTTATCACTATTTTTTATGATGAATAAACCGTAAAAAATTTGAATACAAAAGTTTGTCAGTTATACCTAGAGCATTATTTTTGTAGGTAGGGGCGTAGCTGGGGAGCACGTGTCCCAAACCTGACAAAAATTTTCCTCATGGTCGCCTGCAGAGGCGTAGCTAGAGGGGCCAGGGAGGCCCCTCTGGCTATAATAACGTATTCATTCAACAGGGCCTTTGACAACTATCGGTTTGAAATTTTTATCATTCTTAAAGAGATGATAGTTGCGACTTCGACAAGTCCAGCATACAAAGTTCCACCATTATTGTTCATAGATTTTCTGACTACTAAAAGCCCCTCCCCCAGGTCCGTAGGAAGGGGGTCTGTTAAAAAAAATCTTTTCCGTTTTTTGGGAAAAAATTTTGAAAATGTGTTATACTTAGGGGTTTTTTGACATGGGTAATTCGACTAGAAATGACCTCAGAAAAATGACGAAACTGAGGTGGGTCGAGAAAAACAGTTGAGTGCAATATGCCCTCTGCTGTCTACCATCCATAAGTAGTGGCGTAGAGAGAAGAATCTGGTGGGGGGGGGGCACTTACCCAAATAAGGCTGTTTTTAAGATTAGGGAAGACCAAGTTGTTCCAGGTGCAAATGCTCCAATGTGTGTATGGTCTCAGAACATTTTATTGGCAGATTTCCCAGCACATCGAAAAGATTTCACACCAATATAACCCTTACCTTAATCAGGATCAGGGAAGCATTTCCGGGGTTCAGGAATACAATCGATTCCCGCATAAAAAACCCCCAGAGATCATCTTTTCTGTTTTGAACCGACTATTATGATTTATCGACAAATTCGGGTTAATAAAGTTTTTTTATTGAATTCGAAGAGCACAACTCCACATCTGATTCAATTGTTCGAAATAAATTTTTTGCTCTTCTTCAGGCGTTCTGCTTGGAAATGGTATGGGTGCAACTGATGCTGTCCTAGATTGGACTTCAAACGCATTTCTCACCAAAAACCTCAGCTCTTTCGAAGGTGCTATATAGGCAATAGGTGATAGTAGGAAACCTATAGCTATACCAGCATTATACACTGTTGCTAACACGATTGAAATATTGGGCTGGTTGTTTAGCATAAATACTAGGAAATATATCACTGCTATTAAGAGTACTCCGATGCACAATTGTAAAGCAGATGGTATAATGGTGGAGCATACGCGAATATTTTCTCGGACCTGAAATAAATTTTTAGAAAAAATTAAACTCCGTTTCATGGTGAGTTTTTGAAGTTCAAACTTTTGGGCTCGATGGTCTAATGGCTAGGACGCTGGGCATTCATGTTATTGGCGTGGATTCGACCAAAAAAATCTTCAAACATTTTTGCACCAAAAATTGGTGCGGATAAATTTTTTGTTCGGGTTAGGGGAGCCGTGTTAATTTTTTAATTTTTTTTATCCCCAAGAGGCAAATCCCTGGATCGAACTTTAATGTACAGTTGTTTTTTAAAGAAGACTTACTTGAAACTTTTTACTTAAAGTTAAGTCATAAAAATATAGCATACGATTTTTGTTATACCTATATAGGTATACCATAACCTAAAATTCCTGCATTTTCTTCCATATTCAAAAATTTACTCACTAGTAAAGCAATCAAGCAAAACCCTGCGACCACCAAAATTATCGTCGTGACGTAAATAAATTCCAAATAATGCAACGTTTCTAGAATGAGCGTTATTACTATAGCAAAAATCAATGTAATAATGCCAATATATGGAGTTGTAGCTTGCTCGTAGGCTTCAGAAAAGTATGAAGCTATCCAGCGATCGGCAGCCAAGGCTGGCACTGATAGCCCATGGATTATTATACAAGATTCTCTAGCAAAATGAATAAGTTTTAAGGGCCCAAATTGAGAGGCATCTAAAAGTTATCGACATAGAAGTGTCGCAGGTAAGTAGAGAGAATATGGACAAATTACCCCTCCCAAGGCTGCTAAAATGTCGCTATCTTTATGTCTGCTTGGGTCGGAAAAAGATGCACGTACATACAGGATATGCCGAAAAAGTGAATTTTTGGGACCCGAAAATGTATTGTCCTAAAGATGATCCCTAGTAATTTTATGTGGGGAACCGATTGCGCTTATTCCCAAACCCTGAAAACTCTTCCCTGACCCTAATTCAGGGAAAATTGTGTTACCTTCTACTAAACAACTCATTTTGGCCATAAAAATTGACCCTCGCAAGCATAATTGAATATAAAACAGCAGAATACAAAAATATGCAGAAAATATCAAATTTATATTCAAAACATTTATTGTCCGACTTTTTCTGATGATATAGTGTGTAAGTCCGATTACTGGTAAAGCTAGCATTAGAAAGAAAAGTTCTGCACAATGTACGAAAAATACGACTCGTTTAGTTCTATCATCAATATTTGCTACAACTTTTTTTGTGTAAAAACATATACTCTAATACCCCTTGTGATTACAGATTGAATCAGGGAAAAGAAAATTTTCGAACTCTCCCCCTTAGAAACTGAAATCTAGAGTCCTAGCCATTCGGCCATACGAATCCTCCCCGTTAGAAACTGAAATCTAGAGTCCTATTGGCCATACTAATTTGTTCCGCTGGAAATGCATGTTAAGTTTCGTATGTGTATTAGAACGAAAACATGAACACAAAAATCAAATCCCTGAATCAATAAAATTCTGTTTATTGAGAAGAAAATAAAATCTCCTTATTGAAACGAAAACATTAATCGGGGTTTTCGCTTCAGGAATCTCCGAGAGACGACGGCTCAGGATGATGACTCCTCTTCGAGTACGACTTCGCCCCAAATGCGGCTCACTTATAGTTTCGTTCCGAGCATGGCTCGCATATGGTTTAATTTTTAAAATTTTCTTGGGCAAAATCTTTTGGATTCTGTTGGGAATCGAACTTGAGGGCAATTTCTACGAACCGACAGTCTTCGCCACTCGGCCATGAGGGCATCTTAATCGTAATTATTAAATTTAAACTGTAAGACTCACGTAAAACATGATATGGGGCTAAAAAATTTTCCTTGAAGGGTACCCCATGATTTTTGTGTTATTTTTCTTCTCTCGCCGAGCCCTATCGATTGGTATAGACGGTGACGGAATTGGACTTAAGGTGACGGACATAGCACAAACAGGCACACATAGTGCGTTTAATGTTTTAGGATTTCTTATTGGGTAAGAATTTCAAAACACTTACAATTTTGAGTAGCCATAGATAGTTCATATGAAGTCAGTTGAAAGCTATTATTTCGACAACTCATTACTCGACTTTCGCATAACATAAATGAAAAAATGTATATACGAATTAAAATATCGTAGGCGTTTAAATTCTTGGGTAATTATAACATCATAATAATTTAAGTTATGAATGACGTAAATAAATAAAATTCTGTTCCCACTGATTATTAAAACATGAGAACTACAAAAAATAAGTCTCGATGGATATTAATTTATGGTCATCAATTAAAACAATTTAACAAATAATTAGAAGATTTACGAACACAGAGAGCGTCCAATATTCTAGCTTGTTTACAACTTGGGGGACCATCGTTTTATTACATTGGCTCCCCACGGACAAAAAACTCGAATTTTCGGCACAAAATTTCCAAGTTATTTGAAATTTTTGTACCCAGGGGTTTTTAGACAAGGGAATAGGGTTATAGAAAAAATTTTCCTCCGTTTCCTAAATCGAGAATTCCCGACGATTTTTTCCCAAAAATGGTCATTTTGGCAATCTAGGGAATCCATAAGATCAGGAATTTCAAAATTGAGATCAATTTTTTGGGCAAAAACCAAGAGACGAAACTGGGTATCGAACCCACGACCTTTCGCGCAACAGTCAAACACGCAACCTACTGCGCCACTGAAGAAACAATTCATAAATTTATGAAACAACTGAAATAATAGTCGGAAATTCTCGATTCGGAAAACAGGAAAAATTTTTCTTCCAACCCAAAAATTAATCAACTTTGCGGTCCCGGCTTGTAAAGCTTTTTTGGGGCAAATTTTCCGTGACAATGGTCCTTTAGCCCAGTATGTCGAAATTTTTACACGACCTTTTGGAGGTCATAATTCGGTATGGTTAAATCGGATTTCCTTGAGCGATCGCATTTTGGATAGCTAGGATTTGCGCATATAAAAACCCCCAGGGGTCATCTTTTCTGCTTTTTAGCCTGCTCTTACGATTTATCGGTAAATCTGGGTTAAAGGACCAGTCCAGTAATTTACAACCATACAAAAAAATGATATATTCGGAAAGATCATGAAAAATGGAGCATTTTTTGTTTTTACGGCATGTTCTGAATCGTTGTAGTTTTTGAGATAATTGCGTTTGAAATTTGAATTTGTGTACAAGCTCTTCGTTGTAATACACAAACTTTTTTGAATTTTTTGCGGAAAAATCGATTTTTGCATCAATTTTTTAAATTTTCATAAAATGAACATTGTAGCAATTTTTTATAGCTAAATGAGACGAACAAAATGACACCAAAATTATCCAATTTGAACATTGTTTTGGGTTATTGAAACGAAAACATGAATCAGAATTTTCGTTTCAATAACCCAAAACAATGTTCAAATTGGATAATTTTGGTGTCATTTTGTTCGTCTCATTTAGATATAAAAATTGCTACAATGTGCATTTTATGAAAATTTAAAAAATCGATGCAAAAATCAATTTTTCCGCAAAAAATTCAAAAAAGTTTGTGTATTACAACGAAGAGCTTGTAATAAATTCAAAATTTCAAACGCAATTACCTCGAAAACTACAACGATTTAGAACATGCTGTAAAAACAAAAAATGCTCCATTTTTCATGATCTTTCCGAATATATCATTTTTGTATGGTTGTAAATTACTGGACTGGTCCTTTAATAAAGTTTTTTTATTGAATTCGAAGAGCACAACTCCACATCTGATTCAATTGTTCGAAATAAATTTTTTGCTCTTCTTCAGGCGTTCTGCTTGGAAATGGTATAGGTGCAACTGATGCTGTCCTAGATTGGACTACAAACGCATTTCTCACCAAAGACCTCAGCTCGTTCGAAGGTGCTATATAGGCAATAGGTGCTAGTAGGAAACCTATAGCTATACCAGCATTATACACTGTTGCTAACACGATTGAAATATTGGGCTGGTTGTTTAGCATAAATACTAGGAAATATATCACTGCTATTAAGAGTACTCCGATGCACAATTGTAAAGCAGATGGTATAATGGTGGAGCATACGCGAATATTTTCTCGGACCTAAAATAAATTTTTAGAAGAAATTAAACTCCGTTTCATGGTGAGTTTATGAGGTTCAAATTTTCGGACTCGATAGCTTATTAGCTAGGACGCAGAGCACTCATGTTATTGGCGCGGATTCGACCAAAAAAAAATTTCAAACATTTTTGTACCAAAAATTGGTGCGGAGGGATTTTTTATTTGGGTTAGGGGAGCCGTGTCAATTTTTCAAATTTTTGTTGTCCCCAAGAGGCAAATTCCTGGATCGAGCTTTAATGTACAATTGTTTTCTAAGGAAGACTTACTTGAAACTTTTTACTTAAAGTCAAGTCATAAAAATATAATATATAATTTTTGTTATACCTACATAGGTATACCATAACCTAAAATTTCTACATCTTCTTTCATATTCAAAAATGGACTCACTAGTAAAGCAATCAAGCAAAACCCTGTGACCACCAAAATTATCGTCGTGATGTAAATAAATTCCCAATAATGCAACATTTCTAGAATGAGCGTTATGACTATAGCAAAAATCAATGTAATAATGCCAATATATGGAGTTGTAGCTTGCTCGTAGGCTTCAGAAAAGTATGAAGCTATACAGCGATCAGCAGCCAAGGCTGGCATTGTTAACGCATGGATTATTATACAAGATTCTCTAGCAAAATGGATGAGTTTTAAGGGCCCAAATTGAGAGGCATCTAAAAGATATTTATTATAGAAGTAACAAAGGTAAGTAGAGGGAATGTAGATAAATTACCCCCTCTCAAAGCTGCTAAAAGATCATGATTTTTATGGCCTGCTCGGGTCGTAAAAATTTGCGGTCCCGGCTCATTTTTTTGTGGGTTTTTCGACATGAGTAATTCGATTTGAAAGCATGATCCCAGAAAATTGACAAAACTGGAGTGGGTAAAAAAATAGTCGAGTGCAATATGCGCTCTACTGTCTACAGGGTGTTCCAAAAAATAAATTTTCGGCTCCGAAAAAATCACTAAAATCCACTTTTTTGTACATACCTTCTACTAGACAACTCATTTTGGCCATAAAAATTGACACTCGCAAGCATAATTGCATATAAAACAACAGAATACAAAAATATCCCAAAAATATCAAGTTTATATTCAAAACATTTATTTTCTGAGTTTTTCTGATGACATAGTATCCAAGTCCGACCACAAGTGAAGCTAGCATTAGGAAGAAAAGCTCTGCACAATGTACGAAAAATACGACTCGCTTAGTTCTATCATCGATATTTGCTACAATTTTGTGTGTAAAAACATATACTCTAAAACCTTCTGTGATTGCAGATTGAATCAGGGAAAAGAAAGTGTATTGAAGCGAAAAATTTTAAAAAAGCTTTGCAAACTTATAGAAGGCATTTTTCTGAACAACCAAAAACATTTCTAAACAATTTTTTCCAAAACATCGATACACATTTTATTGATTCATGGATTTGACCATGGTGTTCATGTTTTCGTTGTAACACACAGACGAAACTTTCGCTTCAATACATTCCCCTGATACAATGTGTGAATCGCGGAAGGTTTTGAGTATATAGTCTGTGATTTAATACAATTTCTTATTGGGTAAGAAATTTCAAAATACTTACTATTTTGAGTAGCCATGGATAGTTCATATGAAGTTAGTTGAAAGCTATAGTTTTGACAACTCATCATTCGACTTAGACTACCTTTTACATATTAGATTATAATATAAAAGAAACATTTTTACTTTCCATTTTTGACATTAGATTTTTTACGTGATGAAGACATTTCCTTGAAAATAAGTAAATTGTTAAGATTGAATTTCTAATTAAAATTGCTAAATGAGTTGTACAAATTCAAATTTTGCTTAAGAATCTTATCAACTGTCGCTAATTCATGTATGTTTTTTGCTTGACTGCTTATAAATGACAATGTCTTCCTCGGAATATGCTATATAAAGAAAAATAGGCAGAGGGGAGCAAGAGTCGAGTGCCGTAGGCAGAGGGGAGCAAGAGTCGAGAAAATTGCATAAAAGTTACCCGAGCAATGTCCAAAATTGGTGCTTCCGGTAAGGCTCCAGTGTAGCCGGATATTTATATACTGTAAAACTTCTAATAGAACCCCATGTAAACGTAAAAATTCTCTTAAAAATCGAGTTTAAATCCGATTTCTTCGAGCGAGCACTTTTTGGATAGCCCTGAGGATAGAGAATATGCTATATAAAGAAAAATATTTTATTTTCATCGAGATATGGCCTTTTGAATTTTTTTAAAAATTAAAAAAATTTTAAGCCTTATATTCAAAAATTCACCAAAAATCAAAATTAAGTCGATTTTCTTCGAGCGACCACTTTTTGGATAGCTAAGCGTATGAGGAACATTATGTAAAAGAAATTATTGACAATGACTTCGATTTCACGGAGATATGATTTTTTGAAAAAAAAATGTCATTTTTTCAACTTTTTCAAATTCAAAGGGCCATAACTCAGCGAAAATAAAATATTTTTCAATAATTTCTTTTATAGAACGTTCCTTTCTACAGTAGCTATCCAAAAAGTGGTCGCTCGAAGAAATCCGATTTAAACTCGATTTTTAAAAGAGCAATCATTAACACCTTTTAATAGAGCCCCATGGGGTTCTATTAGAAGTTTTACGATATATTGAGTGTGCACATACTACAACGAAAGGCTATCAACACCTTGGCTCTTGCCTTTAGTCTTGCCACTCGTCGACTATGTGTGCACTCGCTTTATTCATGACGTAGCTAATAAATATATTTCGGTAAGCCCGACCATCACAATACAAATATCCAGCCACAATTACCGAAATATATTTGGGCGATTTTATCCCCTTATTGGCTATATCATGAAATGGTTCGGGCTACCATAGTTAATGGGCTTGAGGACAGTGTTGTATTCGAGTACACTACTCGAATGACGAATCGAGTAGTATACACTACTACCTTTTATCAAGATGGTCAAGGTAGTACCTAGATGTAAATAACACTACATCCCCCAGGCCTACAAGTAGGACCTTGAAGGGAGTCTAGAAAAATCAACGTAAAATCGGGTTTTCGAGCTTCGAATAAGGTCTTAAATTTGTTAGAAACCGAATTTTGACTCGAAAAATTTTTAATTTCACTATTTTGAGCATAACGAGATCCCAAAACCTGTATTAACTTATTTCTTTTTACAAAAAATGAGTTGTTTTACTGTTTTAGGCTAAGGCCAACAATTTCTGATCATTTTAGACCAATTTTGAAAAATTTTGAACCCGATTTTAAACTCAATCTTGAGCTCTAAAATGAATTTTGAAATGAAATTTTGAATAAAATTTTGCCCATCATCAATTGTTCTTATCAAACATTGTTGTTTATATGAAAAAGTGCTATAAAACCCACTACGCGAGTAATAGGAACTAGGAGTCCATAAAGAGTCAACATGTTTTTTAAGTTTTCAGAATTCGCTCAACCAAACTTTTTTCCAATGTTTATGGATAGTTATTTGCAAAAAACCTTGTTAGGTCAGCTGTATTCTGCGAGATACAGCCTTACAAACTTTGACCAAAATTGATTCTTTTTATTGGTTGGTTGTAAAATTGGTTGGACGAATTATGAAAACTTTAAAAACATGTTGACTCTTCTAGTTCCTGTTACTCACGGAGTGGGTTTTATACCACTTTTTCATATAAACAACAATGTTTGATAAGAGCAATTGATGACGGACAAAACTTTACATTTCAATTTTCACAATTTTTCTATCAATTCTAATCCCACATCAGATGTATTTTTAATTAAAAAATGGCATTTATATTTATCGATATGTTTAACATTGGGAATTATATTAATCATAAATATTGGTATTATTTCTACACTATGTTGTAGTTGTACTCGACTGTCTGAGCAAGTCAGTAATAATGTTCAAAGATTTAAACGATTAACATCTAAAAATATGACGACTGACATGAATAACGATTTAATTCAACCGTTCAGATGCGATTGTGAGCATCAAAGTGAGTGATATATATGTGAATACTGTGTATATTTTTGTGGACCTAGAAATGTATACCTCATTTTTTGACTAAACTCGTTCATCACAGACTTGTTACCTTTTTTATTGAATCGAAACACATGTGGAAGGAAAGAATACTTATAATCATACTTGAATAGGGGGTCGTAATTATGACCCTCCCTACGCCGCGAGGGCCCCGAAAAATGAGGGGGGGGGGGCGCCGAAAGGCAAAAATTTCCTTTAGACATCGATTCCTCGCACAAAATTACCTCTAAAAATGATTTTGTTGGAGTTAAAACTTACAACCCCTAATTTTGACGCATTTTTTTCAATTTTTTGACCCCCGAAAAATTTTTTCAGAATTTTTCGATGCGCGCAATCGATTTCTCACATAAAATTACCTCTAAAGGGTCAATTGTTAAAAAAATTTTAAACATTTTTCTACTCGGCGATATTTGACACCCCCTGTAATCCAAACAGGGGGCTACCTACATGAAAAAAATATTGTTGACATGATTTTTTTATTTTGGTCGTTTTTGAAAAAATGGATTAAGTTAATTTAAATTGATTTTCGTGTCAATAAACGGATTTTTAGATAATCTTTTTTTCCGTAATTTTTGCTCTATTTTGGAAAAAAGATTATCTGAAATGCCTTTTGATGGCCCTAGAAAATAAATAAACAAGTTTAATGTCGATTCTATGAGGTGGGCTTTTAATTACTGTATATAGTAACTATATAAATTTGAGAGAATACAATAGAAAATTTGAAAATCCAATCTATGGAAGAATTTTCTACTTCTTTATCTACGACCAGTACACTAACAGAAACAAGAAAAGAAAATGCAAAATTATGGCTATATGAAGCTTTACAGCACCATATGCATGAGACGTTGAATAAACAAAGTCTATTGGAAATTTGTAGCTATATTGGTGCGAAGTTTAATGAGTTGGATGGAAAGTTTTGGTCTTGTATAGCTTATATGGGTCCATTAAATAATAACACGTTATTTGCTACTTGGAATACTGTGAATAATGATGGATATATATCATTTAGATTAAATAGTTTATATGTTGAAGTCTTTAAACGGACAAGTCGGTTTTTTTATTTGAAAATAGTCACTGTTTAGGAAACAAAAAGGAGAAAATTAAATCTCTCACGGAGGAACAAATTTCATATGCCATTTGGCCAGAAACTTTGAAAAAAGAGCGATGGGAAAATACGACGCGATGGTTATATGAGGCACTGCAGATTTATGCTGATGACAACTGGAAAGATGGAAACCAAAATAAAATCTGTAACTTCGTGACGTCAGAATTTGAAAAAACGTACGGAGAATATTGGGGTTGTCTAACATCTGATGGATACGAAAATATTATTTATGGATCGCGACCACATACCGAAGAAAGCATCCGCTATGACCTTCCGAATGACTTATCATTCTATATATTCAAAATATTTTCTAATATGCGTAAGTTAAAGCTCACTTTCTGTAAGAGTCGACCGTTCAAATCTACAATGTGCAAAAGTATATCAAAACTTTTTAAAACCGGCATATACCTTAGGTTTTCGACTATGCTGAATCCAAAAATACAAAAATTTGCATAGGTCGTCCTTTTAGATTTTGAGATACTGAGGGGTGCCATTTAGATCCATTTAGACCCAAGGCACTCATCTTTGAAGGCTCATAATTCCAAAACCATAAAACCTCTAGCCATGATCTTGGTGTCGTTTGAAAGCTGGAATCATGAGCTTTATTTTTTATATATATATTTTTTTCTAAACCAATATAAAAATTATGGCAAATTTCGCTAATCTAAAAAATTTTTAATTTGTGATTCATTGGCATGGTCAACTTCCGATCTGTCTAACTATGAGTAGATAAATCGTCATTCTTCAAGTAATGGCTCATTTTCATGGGCATATCTGGCACTATTAAAAACCGGTTTGAATACAACGCCAAAGTCCACAATACAAGATTTATGTGCAAAACATTGAATTTTGGGGGTTCAAAAAATACCCGAATTTTTCAAAGTTTGTGCTCTAACTTTTTTCTATCCGAAAACATACCATAGTGTCTAGATAAAAAATAAAGCTCATGATTCCAGCTTTCAAACGACACCAAGATCATGGCTAGAGGTTTTATGGTTTTGGAATTATGAGCCTTCAAAGATGAGTGCCTTGGGTCTAAATGGATCTAAATGGCACCCCTCAGTATCTCAAAATCTAAAAGGACGACCTATGCAAATTTTTGTATTTTTGGATTCAGCATAGTCGAAAACCTAAGGTATATGCCGGTTTTAAAAAGTTTTGATATACTTTTGCACATTGTAGATTTTACATTTTTCCAAAGGTCGATTATTACAGAAAGTGAGCTTTAAATCATTAATGTAAAAAATAATCTCTTCTCGTATAATTTAAAATAGTAATACCCGATATTATAAGGTCTTATTACAAACTCATGAGTGACTGTTTTTTCATCTCTTTTGATAAACTTTTTTTAAAAATGAGAAAATCATAAGGAGACCATTATGATTCGAATAAAATTTAAACTTTTTAGAAACTAAAAGAATCAATTCCCTAACAGTACAACAAATTAACGCTTCTCTTAGTGATGATTATTCTTTTACTAAAGAGATGAAAGAAAATACTACCCTGTGGTTATACGATGCGTTAAAACTTTATGCTGATGATAAATGGGAAAGTGGAAATCAAAAAAAAATTTGTGAATATGTGTCATTAAGATTTAAACAAACGTACGAAGGAAATTGGGGTTGTCTAACATCTGATGGATACGAAAATATTATTTATGCATATCTAAAATCGAGCGAAGCATATATCCGTTATGATCTTCCGAATAAATTATCTTTCTATATATTCAAACCATCTTCTAACAGGGGTAAATAAAATCATTTTTCATCGAAAAGCGATTTACTCTAACAAGAGAGCTCCAAAAAGCTTCCCTTTTCGCAAATTACAACACGCAATTTAACGAAACTCCAGTCTATCGAGTGTTAATATCCGGATAAGAAATAGCTCAAGAGACAATTCGCAGCTATATAATAAAAATTTGTCCTTTTTAGATAATGAAAAAATCAATTCCCTAACAATACAACAAATTAACGCCTCTCTTGGATTTGCTAAATTTTTTAATAAAGAGATGAAAGAAAATACTACCCTGTGGTTATACGATGCGTTAAAACTTTATGCTGATGATAAATGGGAAAGTGGAAATCAAATTAATATTTGTAAATATGTGTCATTAAGACTTCAACAAACGTACGAAGGAAATTGGGGTTGTCTAGGATCTGATGGATACGAAAATAGTATTTATGCATATCTAACAACGAACGAAGCATATATCCGTTATGATCTTCCGAATAAATTATCTTTCATTATATTCAAATTCCCTTCTAACAGAGGTAAGTAAAATCATTTTTCATCGAAAAGCGATTTACTCTAACAAGAGAACTCCAAGAAGCTTCCCTTTTTTATATTTAAGGAAGCGAGCGATAGAAGTAGGTTTTAAAGTTTTTTTACACTTTATTATAATAATATTAAATTTTCAGTAGATTGCCCATTATCTACATTCCCTGTAACTATCGTAATATTATTTGTAATTATCGTAATTGCCTTGAGCGTCGCTTCTATGGTATTCTCGGTAGGCTTTATTTCCTGGCAAAGATTAAAAATGCATAAAATACGTCACCAAAAAATTCTTATGTAGATGTTATTGGTGTTGAAAATTATATACATGCAAAATATGATTATAATATTCTCAAATAAAATGGTTGGTATTTTTTTGGCGTAAATATTTTTTGCGCAAATATTTTTTTGCTCATCACATAAGAAATTAAATATATGTAATAAAAATTATTAAATTATTTTTTGAATCCACTATACAAACAACATCTTGTTCATTTTTCTAATCTCTTCACTATCTCCCTCTACATTCAAAACAGCCACAATTACCGTAAAAACTGTAAAATACGCCCCCCCCCCTCTGCAGGGAATTGAAATAATAATATATCTTTTACATTTTTAATTTGTATTGGTTTGTACCAATTTTTATCTGATGTTGACTGTTAGAAAATTGTTGGATTTTTGGTGAAATTTATTGATTTTTTTATTGGTTGATGTTGGTGACTGGGGCGGGAGGAAGGGGTTGAAAATTAACGTCCCGGGGCGTATTTTACAGTATTTATGGTAGCCCAAACTTTATCTCTTTTATAGCCTGTTCAACCAGGTGGCCTTTTTGACTCGATCTCTTTTTGTTATTCACTTTTCTTAGACTAAAAATTTGTGATAGGTAACTTTTTACTGCGAAGCAATCCTGCTGTAAAATGTCTGGAGGCTCCGTGTCAGCTCGCCGATCGCTTCAAAACGAGTACCATATCATGGGGTTTTGACCCATGGCTGATTGGATAACATGCTCGGCTTTCACTCATAGTGCGCGGATTCGATCACGCGCCCAAAAGTCTTTGTTTGTTGTCCAAATTCATGAAAAGTTTTGCATATCCACATTTTTATGCAGGGAACAGGGTTGTCGCAGCTCATAAAAATTATTGAGTTCGAGTTTAATGTTTATCGAGTTCGAGTTTAATGTTTATCGAGTTCGAGTTTCAAAAATATCGAGTTTCCGAGTTCGAGTTTAGTATGTCTATTTGTTACATTAAAAATTAATGATTTGTAATTTGATTTCCTAATGATCCCCCTTATGTTTTTGGCCAAAATTTGTGAATAATTTATAATAAAAATTGCCAAAATCGAAAAATTGATCAGAATCGAAAAATTGATCAGAATCGAAAAAAATTGGTCAGAATCGAAAAAATTGATTTAATTGAAAAATTGCCAAAATCGAAAAAATTGATCAAAATTAAAAAATTAGTCAAAATCGAAAAATAGGTTAAAATCGAACAAATTTGCCAAAATTGAAAAAATTGATCAGAATCGAAAAAATTGGTCAAAATCGAAAAATGTGTCAAAATCGAAAAATCTGATCCAATTGAAAATTGCCAACATCTTTCCATTTATTTACAAAAAAAATTTCCATTTTTACATAAAAATGCCTATTTTTTAAAGAAAAAGGCGCTAGGTTGGGTCCCTAAAATTTTCAAATTTGCCTTGGTCCCCCCTTATGTTTTTTTCGAAAATTTTGAGGACCAAAAAAAACCAACCCGCAATACATAGACTAAAGGGGTATTTTTTACGGCCTAATCTCCGAAAAAAATTTCTCTAATTTTTTTGCAAAATGACATATCTAGGGGAAGCGTGAAAACTTTTGTTTGATCCTTAAAAATTGAAAAATACGTATTTTATAGTATACGTATATATGGGTAAAAATATGTGTTTTTCAATTTTTAAGGGTCAAACAAAAGTTTTCACGCTTCGGGAAAGCGCGCAATCTTTCGCATAAAATTACCACTAAATATGTCATCTTGCAAAAAAATTAGGAAAACATCAGGTTTGATCCTTAAAAAGAGTGAAGACCCGTTTTTTTTCGGACATCAGGCCGTAAAAAATACCCGTCTTTAAGTGGGGTCTATGTATTGTGAATCTTTTTACCGAAAAATCGATTTTGCACCTTGTGAGCTGACCCTGTATTTACTATTATTGGTGGTGTTTGAAGTTCAAAAAAAACTTTGAATGGCAAAAAATTTTTTACATGGTGCGTGTTTTGTTGATGAAAATTTTCAAACAAATTTTTTTAATGACTCATTTTTAATGATATTTTCATGCGAGACATCAATTGAGCGAATTTTGTCCATCATCAATTGTTCTTATCAAACATTGTTGTTTATATGAAAAAGTGGTATAAAACCCACTCCGCGAGTAACAGGAACTAGGAGTCCATAAAGAGTCAACATGTTTTTTAAGTTTTTAGAATTCGCCCAACCAAACTTTTTTCAATGTTTATGGATAGTTATTTGCAAAATAACCTTGTTAGGTCAGCTGTATTCTGCAAGATACAGCCTTACAAACTTTGACCAAAATAGATGCTTTTTATTGGTTGGTTGTAAAATTGGTTGGGCAAATTCTGAAAACTTTAAAAACATGTTGACTCTTCTAGTTCCTGTTACTCACGGAGTGGGTTTTATACCTTTTTTCATATAAACAACATTGTTTGATAAGAACAATTGATGACGGACAAAACTTTACATTTCAATTTTCACAATTCTTGTATCAATTCTAATCCCACATCAGATGTATTTTTGATTAAAAAATGGCATTTATATTTATCGATATGTTTAACATTGGGAATTATATTAATCATAAATATTGGTATTATTTCTACACTATGTTGTAGTTGTACTCGACTGTCTGAGCAAGTCAGTAATAATGTTCAAAGATTTAAACGATTAACATCTAAAAATATGACGATTGATATTAATAACGATTTAATTCAACCTTTCAGATGCGATTGTGAGCATCAAAGTAAGTGATATATATGTGAATACTGTATATATTTTTGTGGACCTAGAAATGTATACCTCATTTTTTTACTAAACTCATTCATCACAGATTGTTACCTTTTTGATTGAATCGAAACACATGTGGAAGGAAAGAATACTTACAATAGCGGTCATCATTGAAGGAACACCTTATAGAATCGACCACGGTGACCAAAGGGGTCTCACCCCCTCCCCCCCCAAATTCATCTTTTTGGAAAAAATTTTCAATATCAACTTCGTATTTTTGGAAATTTTTGAGTATCAACTTCGTATTTTTTGTTCAATTGAACTTAAGTTACGGCCAAAAAAAGGTCGATAAATCGATTTTACGAAGTTGAGTCAGGGACATTGTTTTCTTTTTCTCTTCAATGTTTCTTTCCGAATTTACTTTCTCATGTTTACTTTCTAAACATTGCAATGTTTCCTTTCTCGAAAAGAGAAACATTGGAATGTTTCTCAGTGTTTCTTGCGATGTTTCTGAAACATTGCAGTGTTTCTCAATGTGGCGAAAAATATTGGGCTGCCATCGGCTTGGAGAAAGGCTTGAAATACATACCTGAAATGGCATAGACTCGAATGAAACGAAGAGGATGAAACGATACGAAAGATGAAACGATATCCATTTTTTCAAAAAAGACCAAAATAAAAAAAATCATGTCAAAAATGTTAACGCAAGATTTACTCGGAGTCCATTTTTAAACAATTTTTTGTAGGGGGTCAGGGAAATTTTTAAAATTTTTTCAAAAAGAAATTTAATCCAAACAGGGGGCTACCTACATGAAAAAAATATTGTTGACATGATTTTTTTATTTTGGTCGTTTTTGAAAAAAATGGATTAAGTTAATTTAAATTGATTTTCGTGTCAATAAACGGATTTTATTGATAATCAGCCAAATTGACAATACTCGATCGTTTAGTACCTTATAAGCGTATTATAGACGCTTCATGAAAAATGATGCATTTCTCTGTAGAAGTATCGATTTGGTTTGAATTTTTTAAAGAATTTTCGACAAGGCTCGAGGAATCCAATTTGATATTGAGTCTAATAAAATGACCAAAAGAAAGTGCTAAAAAATCGTCGAAAAAACTCGAAAAAGTCGAAAAACATGAAATGCACAAATGTGGTTTTTTAAGATTTTTTCGACATTTTTTTAGCACGTTTCATTAGACCAGGGATGGCAAGGAATGGAAAATGCTTCAGAATAAAAATTTCAAAATTTCGCTTTCACCAGTCGGTTATTCAAATAGTGAGAATGCATTTGGTATCATCCCAATGCAATGGAATCAATTCCATTTCAATGGAATCGATTCCATTGCAATGGAATAGAATTTTTACAAAATTTATCAGAGATTTTTTATACTTTTTAAAAATGACGTCAAAACTATAATTAAATGTTTTCAATCGTTTTCGAGAATAATTGAATCCGATTCCATTGCAATGGAATGTTATAAATTTTGCATATACTTTTTCTCTATTTTAAAAAACTCGACAACCCAAAATCTTTTAAAAATATTACAGGGTGACTAATGAAACGTCCGCACTTAAAAAATAAGTTTATTTGTATTCAAAACACAACAAAGAACAATTTAAAACAACAAAACAATGAGATTTATTCAAAATATCCTCCATTTGCTGCAATGCAGGCCTCCAAGCGCTTCGGGAAATCATCGACTGTCTTGATCAGAGTCTCCAAATTGATTTCTTTCCATGCCTTCTTTAGCGCTTTTTTCAACGATTCCAAGTTCGGGTATGGCTTCGAGCATGCTTTTTCTTCGAGAATCGACCAGATGGAGTAGTCGAGAGGGCTCAAGTCCGGTGAATTCGGAGGCCATTCGCCGGTTGGGTTGCGCCAATGAGGGTCGACTGAGATGAAATCCGGGCAGTTTGCGCGAAGAAAGTTTTGGACCTCATATGCCTTGTGTCCCGGGGCCCCTCCTGTTGGAAGGTCCACTCGTCGTCGCCAAAAATCGTGTGAGCCCACGGGAGGATTTTATATAAAAATTCGGTACTATAATTGCAAAAAAGTTTGAGTGCGGACGTTTCATTAGTCACCCTGTACTCAACGCATCATGAAGTTTCTAATTCCATTGCTTTTCCACCCTTTTCATTATTTTTCCATTCCTTGCCATCTCTGCATTAGACTCAATATCAAATCGGATTCCTCGTGTCTTGCGGAAAGTTCTTTAAAAAATTCAAACCAAATCGATGCTTATATAGAGATTTTCATAAAGCGTCTAAAATATCTTATAAGGTACTAAACGATCGAGTATTGAAACGAAAACATGATTATTGGAGATAAAACTAACTATTCCATTGGATTCCTCATCATTTTTGCTCTATTTTGGAAAAAAGATTATCTGAAATGCCTTTTGATGGCCTTAGAAAGTAAATCAACAAGTTTAATGTCGATTCTATGGGGTGGGCTTTTAATTATGGCCGCTACTGTATATAGTAACTATATAAATTTGAGAGAATACAATAGAAAATTTGAAAATCCAATCTATGGAAGAATTTTCTACTTCTTTATCTACGACCAGTACACTAACAGAAACAAGAATAGAAAATGCAAAATTATGGCTATATGAAGCTTTAAAGCACCATATGCATGAAACGTTGAATAAACAAAGGCTATTGGAAATTTGTAGCTATATTGGTGCGAAGTTTAATGAGTTGGATGGAAAGTTTTGGTCTTGTATAGCTTATATGGGTCCATTAAATAATAACACGTTATTTGCTACTTGGAATACTGTGGATAATGATGGATATATATCATTTAGATTAAATAGTTTATATGTTGAAGTCTTTAAACGGACAAGTCGGTTTTTTTATTTGAAAATAGTCACTTTTTAGGAAACAAAAAGGAGAAAATTAAATCTCTCACGGAGGAACAAATTTCATATGCCATTTGGCCAGAAACTTTGAAAAAAGAGCGATGGGAAAATACGACGCGATGGTTATATGAGGCACTGCAGATTTATGCTGATGACAACTGGAAAGATGGAAACCAAAATAAAATTTGTAACTTCGTGACGTCAGAATTTGAAAAAACGTACGGAGAATATTGGGGTTGTCTAACATCTGATGGATACGAAAATATTATTTATGGATCGCGACCACATACCGAAGAAAGCATCCGTTATGACCTTCCAAATGACTTATCATTCTTTATATTCAAAATATTTTCTAATATGCGTAAGTTATCATTAATGTAAAAAAATAATCTTTTCTCGTATAATTTAAAATAGTAATACACGATTCTAAGGTCTTATTACAAACTCATAAGTGACTGTTTTTCATCTATTTTGATAAACTTTTTTAAAAATGAGAAAATCATAAGGAGACCATTATGATTCGAATAAAATTTAAACTTTTTAGAAAATAAAAAAATCAATTCTCTAACAGTACAACAAATTAACGCTTCTCTTAGTGATGATTATTCTTTTAATAAAGAGATGAAAGAAAATACTACCCTGTGGTTATACGATGCGCTAAAACTTTATGCTGATGATAAATGGGAAAGTGGAAATCAAAAAAAAATTTGTGAATATGTGTCATTAAGATTTAAACGAACGTACGAAGGAAATTGGGGTTGTCTAACATCTGATGGATACGAAAATATTATTTATGCATATCTAACAACGACCGAAGCATATATCCGTTATGATCTTCCGAATAAATTATCTTTCATTATATTCAAATTCCCTTCTAACAGGGGTAAGTAAAATCATTTTTCATCGAAAAGCGATTTACTCTAACACAGAACTCCAAAAAGCTTCCCTTTTCACAAATTACAACACGCAATTTAACGAAATTCCAGTCTATCGAGTGTTAATATCCTGATAAGAAAGAGCTCAAGAGACAATTCGCAGCTATATAATAAAAATTTGTCTTTTTTAGAAAATGAAAAAATCAATTCCCTAACAATACGACAAATTAACGCCTCTCTTGGATTTGCTAAATTTTTTAATAAAGAGATAAAAGAAAATACTACCCTGTGGTTATACGATGCGTTAAAACTTTATGCTGATGATAAATGGGAAAGTGGAAATCAAATTAATATTTGTAAATATGTTTCAATAAGACTTCAACAAACGTACGAAGGAAATTGGGGTTGTCTAGGATCTGATGGATACGAAAATAGTATTTATTTATATCTAACTTCGAACGAACCATATATCCGTTATGATCTTCCGAATAAATTATCTTTCATTATATTCAAATTCCCTTCTAACAGGAGTAAGTAAAATCATTTTTCATCGAAAAGCGATTTACTCTAACAAGAGAACTCCAAGAAGCTTCCCTTTTTTATATTTAAGGAAGCGAGCGATAGAAGTAGGTTTTAAAGTTTTTTTACACTTTATTATAATAATATTAAATTTTCAGCAGATTCCCCATTATCTACATTCCCTGTAACTATCGTAATATTATTTGTAATTATCGTAATTGCCTTGAGCGTCGCTTCTATGGTATTCTCGGTAGGCTTTATTTCCTGGCAAAGATTAAAAATGCATAAAATACGTCACCAAAATGAACTATTATCTTTGAATCAAGCAAATATGAGTTCATTAATTCTAATACCGAATGATAAACTCCAAATAAGTAAACACAAGTTTGGAAGCGGCGCATTTAGTGAAGTGTATGCTGGAAAGTATATTGCCGACGGTAGAAAGATTAATGTGGCTATAAAGAACATAAAAAATGTAAACGAACAAGAGCTTATCAAAGAGTCAGGTATTATGGCAAGACTCTCACATATGCACTTAAGCAAACTTTATGGAATTTGTTTGGCCGACGGATGCAAAATAGTTACACCGCTTCGAATGTTAGGCTCGTTAAAAGATTATCTCAAGAATCACAAGGATAAAATCAAATCAAGCGATCTCCTTTTATATTGTTATCAAATTGCCGATGGGATGGCATATCTTGCCGAAAGGTCTATTGTGCATCGAGATTTGGCTACTCGAAATGTTTTACTCAGATCGTCGAAGCACGTCGAAATTACGGACTTTGGGCTGTCTGGATTAATTCAAACGGATACGATACTTCCGTCGAAAATGCCATTTCGATGGGTCGCCATGGAATGTCTTGTTAACCCCAAAAAGAATCTATATTGTGAGGCGACGGATGTTTGGGCGTTTGGTGTTACCTGTTGGGAAATATTAACGTTTGCTAGGACCCCATATGAAAATCTTTTCTTTGACTCAAAAAATCCATTAAAATCTTTACTTGATCATTTAACCCATGGCAACCGGTTAATTCGACCGGGAAGATGTAGCTTAGAATTACATCAAACATTATTGCTAACATGGGCACCGCACGCGATTTCTAGACCCAGTTTTAAAATGCTGAAAGAGACATTCGAAAAATATAACGAGACGCCCAATCGTTTTGTACTGAAAAGACTTCTCGATACCGATTATTTCATGTCAACTCCTCATACAATCCCTATATATTTTGATGATATTCCAAATACACAACTTTATGTTCAAAAACTAGAAGGCAAGACATGTTCAGTCAAGCGAGATTTAGGAGAGAATTATATACCCAACAAATCCAAAGTGTTGCCCGAACTTACTCGATGTTATTCGGAGTATGATTATTTAACGATCATTCGTGATAAAGAAGCTTATGATTATTTAAGAACATGGTATTCTTATGTAGATGTTATTAGTGATGGAAATTATATATGTTGTAGCCGATCCAGACTTTCAGCCGAGTCTGACTCGGCTAGCCGATCCAGACTGAAAAAATTTCGCTAGCCGATCCAGAATGAGTCTGGATCGGCTAGCCGATCCAGACTAAAGTCTCGGTCGGCTAGCCGATCCAGACTGAAGCCGAATCAATGACGACTAGCTAGCCGATCTGGACTAAACAAAGTTCTTTTTGCATCCAAACAAGTTTCTATATTGTGCGAAAGGCATAGGCTTTAGGCTTAGGCTTTAGGCTTAGGCTTTAGGCTTATGCTTAGGCTTAGTGGCTTTGGCTTAGGCTTAGGCTTAAGCTTAAGCCTAAGCCACTAAGCCTAAGCCACTAAGCCTAAGCCACTAAGCCTAAGCCACTAAGCCTAAGCCTAAAGCCTAAGGCTTATGCTTAGGCTTATGCTTTAGGCTTAGGCTTAG
>OZJO01026185.1:0-29017 GCA_900406225.1 Acrobeloides nanus | reverse complement strand
TACAGCCCAAAGGCTGACCACGGCGAAGAGTAACTTCATTTTTCACAAGAGATGAGGCGATTGGTGTCCTAGAATGGCAAATTATCAAGTTTTGAAAAATTCATGGAAAATTACACGCTTTCTAATTTTTCTCTATCATTATGTTTTTTACGAATTATGGAGGGTCCCCATTTGAGGAAGCTCCTTCTTCCTATATCTAGGGCCACTGGGTCCGATGATTTGTTCCAACCCCCAACTTTTTTTGGATGGGGATGAGGAAGTTCTGAAAAAAATAAGAAAAGAAAAAAATTTCCTAAAAGTCCTAAAATTGTTTAAAAAATCCACTTTTTTTGGATCTTTTAAAAAAATCCACTCTGTACATTCAAAAATGGTCAAAAATATAATTCGAATTTTGGCCATTTTTGAAAAATGGATAAAAATTTTTTTTTTTCAAGAATGGCCAAAAAAGTTTTCTTCAGGAATGTCAACAAATTAATTTTTTCAAAAATAGCCAAAAATCGAAATATTCTTTCAAAAAATGTATAAAAGCTAAAATTTTTGTAGAACTTTTATGATTTTTAACAAAAATCAAATTTTTTCAAATCAATTTTGGGGGATCGATTAGCCCACTTTTCATTTAAGGGGAGAGAAAAGGGAAAATAGGGTTAGGGTTGGTTATAAAATCATATAAAACTTATAAGAAACCTCTATCTGAAGTCTCTGGAAAGCTAATTATATAAAAGAAAACTTCGAAGACTGATGCTTACTTCTCATTCCGGTCTTCTTAAATGTTACCAGTCTTGAGCAAAGTCCAGATCCCGGCGCCACCTATGATTGACAGGTTGATCCATTATCACCAATTTGGGTATAATCAAACTCACATATTTCTTTTGGCGACCTCTTCCACAACACACCAAATTTCCGCAGCAGCCTCTTGAAGCAGGCAGTATACCTAGTCCAGCTGATAAGAACACTTCAAGCATATGTATAAAAAATACTTAGATCATGCGAATGGAGAATGATCGGGAAAGAGCAGTCTTGAGTATAGCTAATCCCCTGTCAATCAAAATTTCATTTTGGGTTTTATGATCGAGGCAAAAAATTATCTGTAGACTCGAAGTCACCACAAAATACTTAATTGTTAGAGTTTATTGTTGATAAAAATTGGGAATAAAATGATCATTGTTTAGAAACATAAACTGGAGGATCGAGCGCTCGGAGGGGAGATTTTCCGATCCGATCGATAAGTCTCCGAGCGCCCCAAACGAGATCTCCGCCCTGATCTGATTGCTTCCGAGCGCTTATGAGTTTTCCCGAATGCACCAAGCGCTTCCGAGCCTTCTTTTTTAAATTAAAACCTTGTTTAAATTTCTAACAAATTATTTAAATTTTCTATTTTTTAAATTTGTAGCCCATTTTTTAATTTGTTTAAAAGATTTTTTTAAAAGTTAACCTAAATTTATTTAAAATGACTGTTTTTTCGTATTTATTAAATCAAAAACGAATCAGGCTCCGAAAATGGGACCGCGGGGGCCCAACAGGAGGCCGAGCTTTTCTCGAAGAGGTTAAAAGCTAGAAGCCTAATTTCTTTTCTAAAATGTTGATGGGACTTCAATCTAATAAACCCACATCAAGGCCCCAGGGCTTCATTTGAAATTTTTTTCTAAAAGCGTTGGGGCCTATATTATTATGTTTTTTACAAATTATGGAGGGTCTTATTTGAGAAAGCTCCTGCTTGATATATCTAAGCCCATTGGGTCCGATGGTTTGTTCCAGCCTCAACTTTTTTTGGATGGGAGTGAGGAGGTCCTCAACCCCTACAAAAAATTTTTGAGTGAAGGGGGGAGGTAGATCTTTGAACCTCAGTGGTTTCTCTATCCCCTCTATGATTTTTTTCCAAAAAATGACCGGCATTTTTTGGCTCTAGGACCTTTGTCAACGAAAAAAGCGTTGGCAAAAGTCCGCTTTTTCGATATCGAGATTTTAAATGAAATTCAGGGAACTTTTATTTTGATTTTCTATGTTTTTCATTGCAATGATAAAACATAGAAAAAAATAAAAATTGCCTGAATTTCATTTAAAATCTTGATATCGAAAAAGTGGACTTTTGCCAACTCTTTTTTCATTGGCAAAAGTCCGTTGGCAAAAGTCTGTTGGCAAACGTCCTAGAGCCCATTTTTTAAAAAAATGCATGATTTTTGGGCTTCCAAAGATTCTAGACAAAATTTTTCAAATGAAGCCCTGGGGCCTTGATGTGGGTTTATTAGATTGAGGTCCCATCAACATTTTAGAAATTAGGCTTCTAGCTTTTAACCTATTAGGGAAAAGCTCGGCCTCCTGTTGGGCATCACCGACTCCCGCGGACCCATTGTTGGAGCCTGAAACGAACATAAGCATTCAAAAATTTTGGCGCAAATTCAAAATTTTTTTGAAAGATACATGTTAAAATTATTAAAAAGTTAATTTCTTGTATGAAAACATTAAAAATTTTGCTTGAAAATGTTCTGTTCGGTTTTTAGTCCCCGGTTTCAGTTCGGTTTAAACAGGATTTCGGTTTTTTGTGAAAAGATTCTCGGTTCAAACAGAACCGGCCGGTTCGGTTTTCTATCACTACTAGGGAACCACCTAACAAAAAACCCAATAGTAAAATCTTTTGAAAAAATTAGACCAGTATAAGTTCGGGATTTTAATTCTATATTGATGTTCGTTTGACTTTTTCCTTTTAATTTTAGGTAAATGATTTCGTTATATTTCTATTTTAATCAGAAAATTTTCCATTAGTTAATTTTAATAAGGGAATTTCACCTAGGTCAATTTTAAGGCTCGTTTAGGCAGCCCGCTAATTGTCTCGAAATGATTTCGAGACTCTAAATGCTCCTCTAAACTTCTCGAATTACATGTAATTCGAGACTCTAAATGTCTCGAAATAGTCTCGAACGCGATATTTGGTTATCATATTTAAGTCGAGACTAATTCGAGAATATTTAGAGACATTTGTCTCGATTCGAGACTATTTCGAGATATTTAGAGTCTCGAATTACATGTAATTCAAGACGTTTAGAGGCGCATTTAGAGTCTCGAAATCATTTCAAGACAATTAGCGGGCAAACACTTAAGAATTTTTATAAAAAATAGTTGTAAAAATTTAGTAGCAAAATTTTTTATAAAAATTTGATTATAAAGCCAAATTATAAATTTTTTGACACACCCATTAAATCGAACCGAAAAAACTGGGCCTTGAAAAACCGCCTTGAATCGAACCGGATTTCTATCACTATTCCCTAGGATAACTTTTAATTAAGGTAATTTCCGGAATTTTAACTCTAGGTTGACTTAGTCATGTGATTTTTCCTTTTTAATTTTTATTAAGTGATTTACCCTATATTGTTTTAAAGAAATTTTCCGTAGATTAATTTTAGACAGGGGTTTACTCCTAAATCATGCGATTTTCCCCTAAATGAATTCTTTGTTAACGATTTTGATCTTAACTATAAAATGTTTTTGAAAAATTATATATTTTTTGTTTTATAGATTTTAGGTTTATGGATTTTAAGTTTTATAGATTCTTTGTGTAAACGCTATTTTTATCACCAATAAACTCAAAAAAATTAAGATACGATGTCTCGAAAACTCGAACCTGAGGTGGCCATAGTACGAAAAATTCGAATCAATTTTTGAAACCGTGGTATACCCTGATGAATGGGATGACCAAGAACGGAACGACAATTGTACTTGTAATTCCTTTCATTTTCATTCTTGTTTGTCCCGTTATTGTGTATGCCAAATTTCGGCACTATAACTTTCGCCACGTTTCATGTTCGCCACAGCAACTTTCGCCATGTAACTTTCGCCACGTTGCCACAAAACTATAACTTTCGCCACGTTCGTGTCAATATACATATTTATTGCAAATCAGACAACTCAATTAGTCCCAATTAATATGTTTATTGACACGAAGTGGCGAAAGTTACATGGCGAAAGTTATCGTGGCGAGATTCGCGGCGAAAATTATAGTGCCCAAATTTTCCTGACACTTATTTAAGCGAGATAAAGCTTATGATGATAAAAGTGGAAAATGGGTTGATTTGTCTTGTGTTGCTATAGCTAAAGGTTTTATATGCAACAAGTTGCCGAACTTTTAAAACTACATCCTGTATATATGTTACCATCAAAGTCCGGCGTATTGAAAGTTTCAGATATACCTAGGAATATCTGAAACTTTCAGATATGCTGGACTTTCAGATATGACGATAACACATATAACGAATTATTCTTTATCAATTGTATTAATTGTAGATCGTATTTTTATCAAGAATTTAAAAAAAAACCAATTTTGTCAAAAAAATCATACTCTCAAAAATTGTGTCATTATTTTTGGTATTTTCGAATTGTACTTCGAATTTCGCCACATTGTTCCATAGTATATTGAATAGATTCAAATACTTTTTGCAACTTGCGGAAAAGAAATTATACATTTGAAACCAAATTCGGACAATGCTGAAGTCACAGAAGAAGTAGATCAAGAAACTAATGAAAATTTCAGAAGAGCTTGTAAAAATTGTTCCATTTATTAAAAAATAAAATTTATGATGTTTAGTTTATTTCTATGGCGAAGAAAAATTTTCGGGGTCCATATAGTCAAGTGGATAAAGGGACAAGACAATTTTTTTCAGCCCCCCCCCTCTTTTACAAGAATTCGATTTTTGGCCAAAAGTTCGAATTATGCAGGATTGAGTTCTGAAAAAGGCAGCAAGGTATTTCCAGAATTTTTCGGTGTGGGGATTCGATTCCCAGTGTTATTTTTCGATGGAAAGTTCAGGAAGGGGTGTTTTAGCGAAAAAATCGATTTTGGGGTGTAGGGGGCTAGAGAAGCAGAGAAGTTTTTTCGTCCAATTCCACCGGGAATCGTTTCACCGTGTAGAACCCCCCTCCCCCATAGAAATGTAAACAGGCGAATCCGCGCTGAATTAGGGAGAGGGGAAGATATGGCGATTTTTAAAAATTTCCAACATGCCATGAATTGGAAAAAGTTGATTATCGACACGAAAATATGCTCTATTCAAAAGTTAACACCACCATCCTCTTCCTGAGTAACCCTTATCGGAAATATAGTGTGCGCATTATCGGGTCAAAGTTAAAAGATTATAGAGAATATTAAGCAAACATCACAAGAAGCTGAAATAAAATACTCAAGTCCATCTTGTTTGTAGGAATAGCATGGCATATCGGCTAGTAAATTCCAGCTTCTCATGTTTGCATTCCAAGTTTTTGTAGAGTGTAAAAGATATGAAATAATTATTAAACTTTATTTATCTATTAAAAGGAAATTTATGAACAAACCGAGTTACCTGGGCTTTTGCCCAAGATTGAAGTTTTAGGGAGAGCTAAAGGCATTTTAAGGGTTTTAAGGAACTCTCAGAGGAGCGTATTCCAGATAGCTTGTCTCCATTTACTATCAATTAATCTCCTTTGTGATCATTTATGGGACAAATTATCGCACTTTGCGATAAGTTGTGAGTCACTTTGTCGCTTTTTGAGATAAGTTGCTAGAACAGCTTATCTCAAGAAGCGATAGACCTATCTCTTCTAGCAATCTACAAGACACAAGTCACCAAAATCGATGAACTGGCATAGCCCTTATTTTTCTGGTAATATAAAATTGGGCAAAAATTTTCGGACCCGACCGGAATTCGAACTCGGACCTCCTAGCTACCGTCCAAGTGCACTACCATACACCGTCAAGTATTTACCAATTAACGGGCACCGTTTGTAGGTCTCGGTAGCACAATGGTAGTGCACTTGGGCTGGTAGCCAGGAAGTCCGGGTTCGAGTCCCAGTCAAGTCCAAAAACTTTTCCTAATTTCAAATAAAAATTACAGGGTGGCCAAAAAAAACTAGATTTTTCGAGCAATTTTTTGCAAAAAAATTTTTTTTGAATGTTTGCAAAAATGACTTTTCTAAGGGTAATTTTATGCGAAAAATCGGATGCGCGCATTCCCGAAGCGTGAAAACGCTTCCTTGACCCTGATTCAGGGAAGATGGTGGGTGTATTAAAGCGAAAATCGAAAAATTTTCGGATTTTTATGAGAAAACCGTCGATTCTTAGGTTTTTCTAGGCGGGGAATCGATTGCGCACACTCTCGAACCATGAAAACACTTGACCCTGATTAAGGAGGAAAAAAAAACCAAAATTTGATTTTCGCTTTAAAACACCCATCCCTTCTCTGAATCAGGGTCAAGGAAGCGCTTTCACGCTTCGGGAATGCGCGCAATCGATTTTTGGCATACAATTACCCCTAGAAAAGTCATTTTTGCAAAAATTCAAAAAAAAATTTTTTTTGCAAAAAATTGCTCGAAAAATCGCAACAATCCAATTTTTTTTGCCACCCTGTATTTCTCTAAATGCATGAAGGTTTTTTGTAACATAAGCTCAGGATACGAACTTTTCGCGAAATAACATTTTTTGTACGAACTTTTTCGCAATTTTTCTCATTTTTTTTCAAAAACACGCTAGAAATGTTCTCTGTAATGAGATACATCTGCCAGATAAACATTTTGGCCGAAAAAATTATGCAGGGTGTTATAGACAGAAAATTCAAAAAATCAACGTAAAATCGGGTTTTTGAGCTTCGGACAGGGTTTTAAATTTTTTAGTGTCCGAAATTTGACTCGAAATGTCTCTTAAAAACTTCCCCATTCGTTAGTTTCAATAAATAATTTCAATTGGGGCTCGCTCGAACAGTTTAAGATGCAATCTATGCATAGATTTAAAAAATCTGGATTTTAGTGTATAAATGGGTCCCCCTTTAAAAAATGCGAATTTTGACTACTTAGAGGAGGGTTTCATGCAAAAATAACCTCATTTTTGGATTCTATTTTACCCTAGACATGAGTTTTCAGTCTTTAAAATTGGAAAAAACTAGAATTCACAAGGTCTGAACTTCATTTTCACACTTTTTTGACGTTTTCTATAGGAATGCCTTGCTCGTTTTGGGTCTTTTTTCAAACCGTTCTCCTCAAGGAAAAAAGCACTTTTGATGGCTCAAAAAGCTGCTATAAGATAAAATTTATCCAAATTTTCGATTTTTGAGGTCAAACAGGTCGATTTCCTATGCGGATTTTGAGATACAGAAATGCATGAACGTCCCTAGGCATGCTCCTCCAAACCTAACCAGAAAACTTGCCTGAAGTCCACCGACTACGGAAAGTGTATAGAAACGTAGCGAGTGCGTAGGCCTGAAAAATAAACAAATTTCAAGTCAAAACGATTTATCTTTGAAAAGATAGATTTCTTCAGATCCAGCTTACCTGTAAGACCAAAAAATGCCTGGTCTTCAACTTTGTGCTGGATCAATCTCCAACCAATGAACAAATCTGATGGGCCCCCAAAACAAAAGTTGTTCAAAACTTCATGAATTATAATGTTATGTAAACAAAAATTAAGGATTTGATCAAAAAAGTTTGTCTGTCGGGAAGCTCGATTCTTTCAGGATGCGTTCAAGCATGTCAAAAAAGTTGTTGAAAAGTTATCAAAAAAGTTGTCAAAAAGTTGTCAAAAAAGTTGTCAAAATGTTGTCAAAAAATTCAAAAGTTGTCAATAAAATTTTCAAATAATTTGTTTGATTTTGACAACATTTTGACAACTTTTTTGACATGCTTGAACGCACCCTCAAAGCCGATGCTTTAAATTTTTGTGTCAATAAACGGATTTNGATAATCAAGCAACGAAAAAAAGTTCGTATGAAAAATACCTGTACGAAAAGTTCGTGCGAACCACAATTGTACGAAAAGTTATACTGCCCGGATTATTACCACGCCGAGAATGTAGAAATACTGGTAGTATGAAATTGGGCAAAAGTTTTCGGACCCGACCGGGACCCTGTATGCCATCCGATCGATTAATAATACAAGACGGACGAAGGGGTTACCGATAGGTGATAACTCTCATTTTTTGGAATTTTTGGAGCTCGGATTATTACCACGCCGAGAACATGGAAATACAGGTAATACAGGTGTTAAAGGGGGTATCCATCGCGGCCCGTTCTCCGAGAAAAAATTTTTGTAAAAAATACATTCTTAGGGGTAATTTTATGCGAGAAATCGATTCCACGCATTCCCGAAGCATGAAAACGCTTCCTTGACCCTGATTCAGGGAAGTTATCAGTGTATTGACGCGTAAATCAATTTATTTACATAAATACGTATCCCTTCCCTGAATGAGGATCAGGTAAGCGTTTTCATGCTTCGGGAATGTGCGCAATTAATTCCCCGCCTAGAAAAACCTAAGAATATACGGTTTTCTCATAAAACCCAAAAATGTTTGATTTTCGCTTCAATACACCCACCCCATTCTGAATCAGGGTCAAGGAAGCGTTTTCATGCTTCGGGAATGCGCGGAATCGATTTCTCGCATAAAAGTACCCCTAAGAATGTTTTTTTACAAAAATTTTCAAAAAAAATTTTTCTCGGAGAACGGGCCGCGATTGTTACCCCCTTTAATCACAGTGTGAGTAGTGGAAAATACACCGTCAAGTATTTACCAATAACGGGCATAAGTTGTAGGTCTCGGTAGCACAATGGTAGTGCACTTGGACGGTAGACCAAAAGCCTGGTCCGGGCTCGAGTCCCGGTCGGGTCCAAAAACTTTTGCCCAATTTCATATTACCGATTATCACAACTAATGCATCAGAAATAAAAGGATATGATTTAAAAGTTGTCTTAATAGTTCTATTAACCGGTGTTATTTCGCTTAATCATGGCTTATTGATGCGCAGTTATACTGAGAAAAAAGCATGGGCTTTTTTGCCTTACATGGGACTCCATGTAAGTAATAAAAAACGAAATGGACGTTTATAATCTTAGTGAATTTCTCAAAACTTCCCAAATGACCGTAACCTTTCATATATATTTCTAAACATTTTGTGCCCTATTTTTATCATCAATAAACTCAAATAATTAAGGCCTTTGTGGTGACTCCGAGTCTACAGATAATTTTTTGCCTCGATCGTAAAACCCAAAATGAAATTTTGACTGACAGGGGATTAGATAGACTCGAGACTGCACTTTCCGATCATTCCCCCATTTTTATGATCTATGTATTTTTTATACATATGCTTGAAGTGTTCTTATCAGCTGGACTAGGTATACTACCTGCTTCAAGAGGCTGTTGCGAAAATTTGTGTGTTGTGGAAGAGCTCGTCAAAGTACATAGTTGAGTTTGATTGGCTTCGGCCTATACCCAAATTGGTGATAATGGATCAACCTGTCAATCATATATGGCGCCGGGATCTGGACTTTGCTCAAGACTGGTAACATTTAAAAAGGCCGGAATGGGAAGTAAGCATCAGTCTTAGAAGTACTCTTTTATATAATTATCTTTCCAGAGACTTCAGTTAGAGGTTTCTTATAGGTTTTATATGATTTTATACCCGATCCTAGCCCATCCCTTTTCCCTCCCTTTAAATAAAAAGTAGTTAATCGATCAAATAATAAGATTTTTGGAAAAATTCGATTTTTGTCAAAAATCATAAAAGTTCTACAAAAATTTTAACGTTTATCCATTTTTTGAAAAAATAATTCGATTTTTAGCTATTTTTGAAAAAAATTAATTTTTTGACATTCCTGAAGAAACATTTTTTGACCATTCTTGAAAATTTTTTTTTATCCATTTTTTAAAAATAGATTTTTTAAAACAATTTTAGGACTTTTAGAAAATTTTTTCCTTTATTATTTTTCTTATTTTTTTCAAGACCTTTTCATTCCCATCCAAAAAAAGTTGGGGGTTGGAACTAACCATCGAAGACAGTGGGCCTAGATATAAGAAGAAGGAGCTTCCTCAAATGGGGACCCACCATAATTTATAAAAAATATGATAAGGTAGAGAAAAATTAGAAAGCGTGTAATTTTCCATGAATTTTTCAAAATTTGATAATTTTCCATTCTAGGACACCAATCGCCTCATCTCTTGTGAAAAATGAAGTTACTCTTCGCCGTGGTCAGCCTTTGGGCTGTAGCGGTCTTCGCCCTTCAAGGCGAACGTGCTCGCTATCGCTTCTCGGAAGTGGATGAACGTGATGTGGAACCTTTCCGCTCCGGTCAAACCTACAAATACCGTTTGGATTCCCAAATCAGCTCTGGAATGGCCTCTGTCTCTGAACAACATGCAGTTACCCGCCTCCAAGCCGAAGCCTTGTTCCACTTCCAATCCGAACGTTTGGTTTCCTTGAAGCTCAATGATGTCATCGTTGGTACCACCAACCAAGAGGTAAGAGAATATAAACACAAGACATTCTGAATATGCAAATTTTCAGATCCAAGAGCCAGAAAAGGTTCAACCAATGGAAATGTTCAAGGAAAACCAAATCAAATCGGAAGAAGCCCGCCTTTTGGAGCTCCCATGCACCTTCGACTACGTCGATGGTCTCGTTGAGCGCATCCGCTTCCACCAACAAGACCAACCCTGGTCCAAGAACATCAAGAAGTCGGTGCTCAACATGCTCCAACTCAACTTGAAACAACGCCAAGGCCAAAACGTCGAGCTTGAACAACTCCCAGCCTGGAAACAAGAACGCGAGCAAGAGTCTTCCAACGGCAAGACCGAAACCCAACAACAATCCAAAATGTTCGTCATGCCTGAGGTAAGAGAAAAATCCAGAATGAGACAAAATACGATTTTAGATCACCCTCGAAGGTGAGTGCCAAGTCACCTACACCTTGAACAAGATGAACCCAAGCAACAAGTTCAACTCCTACTACGACAACGAGCTCAGCCGCGATGATGTGAAGATGTTCAACGTCACCAAGACCGTTGACTTCCACCGCTGCAACAAGATCGCCGATATCCGCTATGGCCCCAAGATCGAGAAGCCATGCGACAACTGCACCAACCCACAAGAGCTCGAAGAGCGCAAACTCGATCGTACCACCATCATGCGCCACGTCGTTGTTGGCACCCAAGAAAAGTATGGTATCAAGAAGGTCGAGACCGTCTCCCACTACATCTTCAAGATGCTCAATGTTGAAGAAGAGACTCCAATGCACACCATCGTTGCCAGTCAATTGAACTACATCCGCATTGAAGAAAGCCGCAATGACATCGAACGTGAGCTCCGCCAAGTCGCCACCTCGAACAAGGAAGAATCCCTTCTCTACTCCATCGAATGGGACGAGCAAGAGAAGCTTTTCTACATGTACGGTGATGATGAGTTCCCACAACAATCGCCTTTCGAAAAAGTAAGCACTTGTGCTCAAAGGCCCAAATATTAAGTTTAGCTGTATTCCTTACATACCTGGACAGAGGGGCTCCATATTCTCTAAAATTTAGGGGTAAAGGGCAAATTCAAAACTTTTGCGACATCCCCCAAGGTAACAAAAAATTTAAGGAAAAATAGCCGCTTTTGATGATTTGTGAAAAATTCCATTTTTTATTGAAAAAATGCGACGGAGATCCATTTCTGGGCCCAGATATGATTCCTATTCTAGGGAGAATGATACCCTATGACCGTCACTTCAGCTAACAATCAAATTTTAGGTCCAAGACAAAGTCGGCAAAGTCGAAAACCTCATGAAGAAACTCGTTGGCATGTGGTCCGACAAGGTCAAGGGAATCGATTCCGAAGCCACCCTTGTCTACACCCGCCTCATCGATGTTCTCCGTATGTGCAGCCAAGAAGAACTCCGCCAAATCTTCTCCCTCTTCAAGGAAGGCAGCTCTCGTCTTTCCGAAACCGAACAACTCAAGGCTGAAGACATCCTCGTCGATGCCCTCTCCAACGCTGGCACCCACAACACCATCAAGGTCTTGGTTGAGAAGACCCTCCGCAAGGACATCCAACCAGCCCGTGCCACCCGTGCCTTGGTCCAACTCAAAGACCTCCCAGCTCCATCCGAGAAACAAATCAAGATCTTGACCGACTTGTGCGAAAACGAAGTCTGCAACCGCCATGGACCATGCCGCCAAGTCTGCTGGCTCACCGTCGGCACTCTCATGGGAGATCTCTGCAACCAAGAGCTCACCGTCCAAGACGCCGTTGAACAAAAGAAGCCCCTCTGCCACAGCGAACTCAAGAAGAGCCATGTTGCCAAAGCCATGAAGCAATTCAACAAGCTCGAGACCCGCTACGAAAAGATCGTGCTCCTCAAGTCCCTCGGAAACGCTGGTTTGGACGCCTCCGTCAACGAGCTCGAGAAGATCATCCGCGACAACCGTGAAGACCCACTCGTCCGCATGCAAGCCATCGACTCTCTCCGTCGTCTCCGCGCTGTTATGCCACAAAAGATCCAACGTGTGCTCTTGCCAGTCTTCCAAGACGTCCGTGAACGCCCAGAAGTCCGCATGATGGCCGTCTCCCAAATCTTGGCCACCCTCCCAGAAAACCCAATCCTCGACCAAATTGGATTCACCCTCATCCGTGATCCAAGCCGTCAAGTCAAATCCTTCGTCTATGGAGCCATGAAACAATTGTCTCAATCTCCAGTTGAAATCGAGAAGGAGCTCGCTCAACACCTCAAGGCTCTCTTGAAGTTGGCCAACATCAGCGAGGAAGATGAAGAAACCCTTGTCCGTGGATCCCGCTACCACCGCATCCCAGTCTACAGCCAAGCCAAAAAGGAAGGCTTCTTCCTTGACTTGGAATCCATGGTCGGAACCGACAATGTTTTGCCAAAACACATCTCCGCTGGCATGGACACCATCTTCAACGGACTCTTCCAAAAGAACTCCTTGGAGCTCAGCTTCACCCAAGAAGATGTTGAACAATGGTTCGAGAAATTGTAAGGAATATAATCAAGTTCATAGCCCAATTTCATCATTTTTAGGATGGATGTCTACATGGACTACCAATATGGACAATCCTCCAACTCCAAGAAATCCTCCATCCGTGGATACCGCTCATCCAGCCGCTCCCAAGACTCCAGCGAAGCCGACAACGACTTCCGCAAGATCGTCAACGACCTCGGAATCAAACGCCGCTCTCAACAACAACGCGTCGACAGTGATGCCAACTCCAACAACTCTCCATTCGCCATGTTCAGCATCCGCTATGGAGATATCGACTACGCTGTTCTCCCACTCGAGGAAGAAATCTTGCCATCCAGCTTGAAGAAGATCCTCACCCAAGGACAACAACCCACCATCCGCGACCTCGAAAACCTCGTTGAAGCCGCCCAAGGACGTCCATTCCGCGCTCAAGCCGCTTTGAACATCCTCGAAAACTCCGTCAAGATCCCAACCTCCGCTGGTCTCCCAATCCGCGTGTGGCACGTGATCCCAGTTTTGGCTTCCATCGAAGGACAAGTCAAGCCACAATTCCGCGGCTCTGAGCTCCAAGCTGAAGTCAAGATCCACCCAATGGTCTCCATCACCCACTTGAAACGCGTCGAAGTCTGGTCACCAATTGTCAACTCCGGTGTCGACTCCACCCGCACCGTTTCGGTCAATCTCCCATTGACCTCCAACGTTCAAATCCGCAAGGACTCATCCAAGACCTTCAAATGGACCGTTGAGGTTCCACAAAAACAATTCCGTGTGCTCAACTTCCACACCTTGCCACTCACCTACACCAGCGAAATCGAATGGACTCAACAACGTACTCCAGTCGTGAAACGCATCGAAAACAAGAACCTCGTCCAACGTGCCCAACATGTTGAGAAGGTTTATGGAAAACACACCTTTGGCATGCCACTCAAGGTCAACGGTGAAGTCCACATCCCACACAGCGCCAAATACGAAGATGTTGTCAAGGCCTTGATGTCGACCGAAAACCACATCCACATCGAATTCCAACCAACTGAAGAGACTCCAAACCAAATCGTCCTTTCGGCCCAAGGCAGCTTCTTCCAACAAAGCTCGGAAGCCAGCAACCACCGTGACCTCAAAGGATTCCACTCCAAGTCCCGATTCGATGATGAAATGAGCCAATACTACGAACAAGATGAGGACAATGAGCGCAAGTTCAACCAATTCCTCGACGACTTCCAACCTGGCAAGATGTACAAACACAACGTCCAAATCCAACTCGAAACCGTTGGAGGCCGCAACGACAAGAACGCCCAAGTCGAAATTGAAGCCACTAGCGACTCCCAACACCGCTATGCCAAGGTTCAATTGAAGGCCAAGCGCTCGCCACTCCAATACTTCGACGAATCCAACCAATGGACCATGAAGGCCGAAGCCCAAGTTGTTCTCCCAGAAGTCCACTCCAGCATCCGCCAATACCAACAACAACAAGGAGAAAAACAACAAAAGTTCGTCGCCCAAGCCCAATGTGAATGGGGATCTGACCGCAAGCAAAAGATCAACGTGAACATCAATGGACAACAAGCCCGCAACCAACAATGGCGCAAACAAATCGATGAAGTCGAACGCCTCAACACCCCCCAAGGACAAAAGCTCCGTCAACAAATGATCCAAAAGACCGCCTTCATCAACAAGTACGACATCTCCGCTGAGTTCGAAGGACTCCGCCCAGAAACCAAGAATGCTTTCAACTCCTTGGCCACCCTCCTCAAGAGCTGGAACTTCTGGAACACCAAGACCGAACTCAAGTCCGGTCGCGACAGCCAACAACGCGATGGACAAGTCACCGTCACCGTTGTCATCGACCCAATGACTCACGAACATGCCAACATCACTTTGAAGACTCCAGAAGAGATCGTTCGCATTGACTCGTTGAGCCTCCCAACCAAGGTCAAGCCATTCAAGCTCGTCAAGCCAGGACAAGTCCAAAAATCCGTTGACTCCTTCTCCGACATCGTCCGCGACTATGCCACCGAAGAGCGCCAAGAATGCCAAGTCACCAGCCGCAAGGTCCGCTCCTTCGATGATGTGACCTTCAAGGCCCCCTTGACCAAGTGCTATTCCGTTTTGGCCAAGGACTGCGGAAGTGAGAAGCCACGCTTCGCCGTCTTGTTGAAGAAGATCAACAACCAAGAGAAGGTATATATAGATTTTTGAAATTGTGTACCAAAACTGATTTTTAGGCCCTCAAAGTGATCGCCAACGGTGACCGCATCGAGGTTCAACCCAAGGATGGCAAACTCGCCGTCAAGATCAATGGTCAACATGAACAAAACCAAGACACCCTCCAAGAATACGGAATCGACTACAGCAAGAACTTGGTCCGCATCGCCAACCGTGACGTTACTGTCCGATTCGATGGTGAAGAAGCCTCGGTCAAAATCTCCGCATCCTACAAGAACACCCAATGCGGTCTCTGTGGACACTACAACGATGACAGCGAAGATGACTTCCGCATGAGCAACAACGAGTTGACCAGCGACATCAAGAGCTTCCACAAGTCCTACTCGGTTGTCGATGACGAATGCCGTGAAGATTTGGAAGAGACCCACCGCCAACAAGAATACAAACAACTCAAGAACTCGCGTAAATTCTATGACCAAAGCGAAGAGGATGAACAACAACAACAAAGACGCCGCACCAACGACAATGATGAAACTCGTAAGAAATTTTCTTATTTTAATCTAGGGATACTGAGCTGAATATTTCCAGGGCCAGCCTTCTTCTATCCTTAGTGAGTCCAGGGGCCTGGCTGGCCCCTGGACTCGAGCAAGCTCAGGAATAAAAAATGGCCTGGCAGACCCCCTTTGACCAGAATCCCTTCTAAGTATGACTGTGGGTCGGAGTCTGGAGGGGGCTTCTTCAACCCTTAATAAATCACTATCAGAGAAACACCAAAACACTCTTCAAGAACTCTAACCCGCAGACTATGAGGCCTTTAATAAATCAAAAATTTTCAGAACCCATTGAGAAGACCGAAGTTTTGGAGTACAACCACAAGATCTGCTTCTCCGTCAAGCCAGTCAAGGCCTGCCCAGAAGACTCGTACCCACAACAAACCAAGGAACAGAAGGTCGGCTTCACCTGCTTGGACCGCTCCTCGTCCGAAGCCCGCCAACTTCTCCGTGAAGCTCGCCGCTCCACTCGCCCAGTTGAGCTCCCAACCAACAAGCCAAGCTTCGTTGAAACCATCACTGTCCCATCGGCCTGCGTCGTCTATTAAATCCCATAGTCTTTTTTTTTAATTTTGTAATTTTTTATTGTAGAAAATTATGATTATATGTGGCAGGGTCCACTTTTTCAAAAATTGTAGTTGTAGAAATCAATAAATTTGCATTATCAACTTTTTTTAAGAGGATAAAATTTTATGCTTTATAAATTTGACCCTCTTGCTGAGTGTTACTTAGGAGAATTATGCTTTTGACTAGTAGGGAATCTCCTCTTCTGGCTTTATGGAAGTTATATTAAAACTAGTAGCTCAAAGTATCTCAAAGTGACAATTTTGTCACCGACCATGCGAAATTTTGGCTAGATATAATTTGTTCATAGTGACAATCGTGCCACATTTGTCATCATTGTCAACTTAAACAAACTAATTCATGATTGAATTCGCATATTTATGGTCACAAATTTGTAACTTTTTGTAACTTCGAGCATCACTCTCCCGATCTTAACTTCTATATGATTAGCCGCCGAACTTAAACGTATCGGAGGAAAAGAAACTAACGATGAGATGGGAGCGAGAGAATTTCTCCCCCCTGAAATCTGCCGAAAGAAGTTACCTCTTATGTTTTTACCAGCCGAAGACTGGGAAAAATAATCAAGTCCCTTATATTGATGAGGGTCAATCAAATTTTCAAAAAATCAATTTTTTACATTTCCACCTATTTTAAAGAAATTTTTTAGTTTTAAAAAATCAATTTCTCCAAGAAAAATTTTTTAGTAAGTAAACCCCCCCCCCTTCTTCAAATAAAATCCTAAACAACGCCCTCGTTCAAAACTTTGACGAACTTGTTCAAAATCACATTTAAGGGTAGCATTAACATTTCATTTCAGGGGTCAATTTTACAAAAAAATTCAAGTAAAAAAGTGGATTATTCTGTGTGGAGCATTCTAGAAGAAAAAGCGTGTGCGAAACTCCACCCGAATATGGAATCCTTGAAGCGAGCTTTGAAGAAGGCATGGAACGAAATCACTTTAGAAACTTTGATCAAGATCGTGGATAACTTTCCAAAGCGACTGAAGGCCTGCATGGATGCAAAAGACGGACATTTTGAATAAATCTTGTTGTTGTAATTGTTATTTGTTGTATTCTAAATAAATTTGTTGAAAAAATGTTATTAAAACGCAAAAAATCAAGTGTTGCAGTTTCATCTCACACCCTGTAGTTCAGCGTCACGAGAATTCAGAGACTTGGTAACGTTTACTCCACGAGACCGATCGCGAAGACCTGGCGGAAATCTGTTGCGCTTTTGGGTGAAATAAAAAGCTTTTGCAGTTAAGACCCCAGGGCAGGAACCTCTAAATTTTACAGTATTCCTGACAATTTTACCCTATTCTGAAACNGGAACCTCTAAATTTTACAGTATTCCTGACAATTTTACCCTATTCTGAAACAGATTTATCGAAAACAGCCTTTCCTAGCGAGATATACTCCAAAAAGTAGCGATATGAATTTGTGGAACAACCCAATACCACAAGAAAGAGGATTTTTATCCTTATGTTTGTTTAAAGGACCATGGAAAAAAAGCTTTGCAACTTTGTAGAGGACATTTTTCTGAAAACTGTTTCCAAAAAGACAATATCTGAAAACTTCTTTAAAATTTTTCGTGATCATCGTCCTTTTAGAGAACTTTTTTATCCCAAATAAAAATTTATTCAGAAACATTTTATATCTATCACAATCATTGAATGCATAAACAATTAAACCCGTTGTATAACAAATAAAATAAATTATATCTTAAACATTTTAACAATCATATTATCAGGGAATCTTCTAACGAAGAATTTTCTTATTTCATTATATACAAATATTATGAGGCCAATACCCGCGACTACGAGCCAACTGTAGACTGGAACAGGTGCACCGCTGAGGAATGTATTTATTTCTGGCACATAGACGAAAATAGCCAAAAGTAGCATTTCTATTGTTAGAGCACCGATTGTCCACTACAAATGATGAATTAGAAAACATGCTCTCAAGGAGACCAAGATTCCAGTTCTAAAAAAGATCCCAGATGGGGGGGGGGTTGACTAGACTAATTTTTGGGGCTAGAACCACAATACCATTGTAGGTCAAAGTTGGGCCCATTTTTTGGTCCTTAGTTTTCCAAATGCCCTCTTTTTATTTAATTTTTATAAACTTACTTTATTGCTAAAGAACCCGTGTGTGAAAATTGACTGTCTTAGTGTTCTTGCACTGAATATATGGAAAAACTAAAAAAAATTTCCAATTTTTTCAAAAAATTATTTTTTACCTGCCCAAAAACAATCCCAACTTGCCAAGCTGCCATAGCCTGTTTCATAATATACAATTGCTCATCATGACTATAAGCTCTTCCATTGCTGTAGAAATAATTCATGCTGTCCATTGTGAAGTATCTTCCAGGAGTAGCGCTCATCCAGAGATCACTGAGGTTAATACCATGGTACCTAAATTTTGAAACGTCTATCTATTTTTTAATCTACTATAACTCACCAAAAAACACATAAATAAGATAAAATGCAGCCAAGTGATATCATTTGACCCGTATATAAATAGGCATAGGCTATAAGACCCTTGGAGACAAGATTTTTCTTTTGGTCGCGGGGAGGACGGTGCATGATATCTCCCTCTGGTCCTTCTTTGCACATGGCTACACCTGGCGCGATTTCTGTACCCAAATCGATTGAGAGGATCTAAAATTTGGCCATTAAAATTTAAAAATTTCTCAATTTTTGAATTTTTATTTATTCAGTAAATCGTTTTAATTTAAAAGGGGGAGGAGCAAAAGTCCTCGCCTAAGGGGCGGTATATTCTCACCTAAGGGGCAAAAAGTCTTCGCCAATGAGCAAAAGTCCTCGCCAAGGGGGCAAAAGTTTTCACCAAGGGGGCAAAAAGTCCTTGCCTAAGGGGCAAAAGTTCTCGCCAAGGAATAAAATATTTGCTAACGGAAGATACACGGCAAATAATTTAACAAAAATCCTGGGCGATTTATTCCTTGGCGAGGACTTTTGTCTCTTAGGCAAGGACTTTTGTCCCTCCCCCTCTCCTTGTACAAAATTAATTTGAAAGCATTGTTTTTTTTGTTGAATTCTCGAAATTCCTTGAATCTTTTGAAATTTTTCATTTTTTCCAATCGATATGTTTAAAAATTTTTTAAATATGATTACGTGTAGTGCAGATAACCCCATAGGCATGCCAAAACAATAATTGAGCACAATTGCCCAAACTTGAGGGAAACAATGAGGCATGGTGTAGACGAGAAGTTTTTTGATGTTGTCAAACATTAAACGTCCTTCTCTCACCCCATGGACGATTGAAGCAAAATTGTCATCCATAAGGATCACATCTGCAGCTTGTTTTGCTACGTCGCTGCCTAAATTTTTCTTTACAAATACAGGGTGTTTCACCAGGTTGGAAACGCCATTATTTCTTTAATATCTCGGTTTAAAAAAACCGCATTGAAAAATCTTTTAAGGAAGCAGAGATATCAAAGAAATAGTGTCGTTTCCAACCTGCTGAAGCTCCCTATATCAACATTGATTTTTTAGGTTAAAAAATCGATTTTTGACAAAAGCTTGAAATTTGCATATTTTATTCATAGATGAATAAGGGAGGTACTACGTTTCCATAATTTGTGGTTGGAGGCAGGGTTCCCAGATTTTGAAATTCGCATAATTAATCGAGTTCAAATTGGATCGTCAAAGTAACGAATTTTCAAAAAGTTTCTTCACAAACCCCCTGCTGAATTTTTTTCGGGGTTTGTGAAAAACTTTTTGAAAACTCGCTACTTTGTCGATCCAACCTGAACCCGATTAATTATGCGAATTTCAAAATCTGGAAACTTTGGTTGGAGGAAATCAGAACCCAAATTGCTAGAAGGGGAAACAGTAGTGGAGAGAGAAGGGACGATGGCACTTTTTACACCAAGCATTCGAAATTCAAAATTTTTTTTTTACTTTTTCAAAAGTTTTACCCGATCCCATAGCGATGCCAATATCAGACTTTTTCAAAGCTGGAGCATCATTGACGCCATCTCCCGTCATCACTATGATTTGGTTTCTTTTTTGGCACTGTTCTACGATGAGCAATTTCTGTTCCGGAGTTGTTCTAGCAAAAACCAAATAGTTGTTAGATAGCAGCTTATCCCATTCTTCATCAGTTAACTTTAAAATTCTATCACCATGAATGGTGTCCCAATCGCGAGGTTTTCCAGGCTAAAAATTTGTTGATTTTTTCAAGGAAAAATTAAAAACAAAAATTCTGCGGACAATTTTATGTGGGGTCCAAGGCTGAGTCGGAACAAAGTGGGAACAAGCTCAATAAGTATGTTCCCGAAGGGCTGGCGGCATAATTATTTTTTTAAATAACTCAAAACTTTTCAGGAAGGGAACTTCACTAGAGCAACACAAGTTTTTCAGCTAGATAAAAATATATATTTAAAAAAACCTCAAAAGTTCCCATGTAATACGACCACACAGGGATGTGGGTGGAAACTTTAAATTTGTTTGAAGATATCTTCTTATCTAGCTGAAAAACTTACAGTAGTGGAAAAAAGTCTTTTCCTTTAATGAAAACAATGCAATTTAATCATTTTTTGATATCTTTATGCCAATAAAACTATAAATAAACAACAGAAACACAACAAAAACACTCAATATTTAGCTGGGTTGATTATAGACGAGGCATCGACTCAACAAACCCTTTCATCCACATTAGAGGAAAAGACTTTTTTCCGCTGTATGTTGCTCTAGTGAAATTCCCTTCCTGAAAAGCATTTTTGCATCATTAAAAAAAATAATTATGTTGCCAGCCCTTCGGGAACATACTTTTTGAGCCTGTTCCCACTTTGGCCCACAACCATTTGAGTGTAAAGTGAGACGCTTACCACTTCACTATATAGGTAATGAACTTTTTTCCATGGCGAGAAATCCCTATAGTTTTTTAAAATAACTTACAACATCTTCAATAAGGCTAATTTGTCTAGCAATAGCATTTGCTGTTAAATGATGGTCACCCGTAACCATAAAAACTTTAATACCCGCAGTTTTACAATCTTTAATCGCTTGAGCAGTTTCGTCTCTAAAAATTCGATTTTTTAAAAAATCTTTTAATTTTTTGCGGTTTCCATAATACAGGGTATATTTAAAAAAACGGAATTTGGGCGATTTTTTCATGTTTTTTCGACCCGAAAATTTTTTTCAATTTTTCAACCAAAATTTGATTTTTGAGAAAAAAATTCAAATTTTGAACAAAAATTTCGACTTTTAATCATAAATTCAATTTTTGAGCAAAATTTCAATTTTTCAACCAAAATTTTGATTTTTGATCAAAAAATCGATTTTTGAGCAAAATTCGATTTTGAGAAAAAATTAATTTTTGAGCAAAAATTTCGATTTTCAACCAAAAAAAATGTCACGTTTTGGCATGATGTTTGCCACTTTTTCTATTTTGGCATGTAACATCCCTGATTTAACATCGTTTACAATAAAAGTTCAACACACCTGAATCAGAGAATCGGAGTGTATATTGAAGCGAAAATTTTTAGATTTTCTACCTGAAAATGACTTTCTGGTCGTAAATTTATGCTAGGAATCGATTGTGCGCATTCTCGAAGCTTGAAAACGCTTCCTTGATTCTGATGCAGTGAATCAGGGTGCGTGTATTGATTTGATGACCAATTTTTGATATAATACATCAATTTTTCTTTGATTCGTGATCAGAGAAGCGTTTCCAGGCTTCAGGAATGTGCTCAATCGATTCCCCGCATAAAATTGGCCCTATAGGGTCATTTTTGAAAACAATTTCGAGTCGAAAAAACAAAAAATCTCCAAAATTCCGGTTTTTTTATACACCCTGTATACTAGAATTGTTTTGTTAGTTTTCACTTTTTTTAAATCGCTTTTCATAAAACACTTTTTCCTTTAAATTTTTATATGCCTACTTTGGCGGATCCATAATGGCACAAACACCCAAGAAAGTTAAATCAAAAGTAGGAAAATTTTTTTCTTTTAAAGAAAACTCGTGTCGTGTCGGCCCAACAAATGTATGATTTACAAAACCAATAACTCTACGGCCATTATCGCCAAAATTATTATATGCAGCCTAAAGTTTTTCTTGAAAAAATGAAGATTTTAAAAATTCCTTACATGAAAGGCATTCTTTTCATCGGTACCCAATGGCACTAGACCATTTTTGGTTAATAATTTTGAGCATTTTTGAATCAAAATTTCTGAGGCGCCTTTCATCATAAGTTTGTATTTGGACATGCCATCGGGGAGATCTTGAATTTTTACTATCATAAGGTGCCATTTTCTTTTAGAATTGAAGGGAATTTCGAAGATAATCTAAAAAATTTTGATTTTGTGAGGATGTTATGGTCCATAACATAGACATGCTCGGGGTCCATAACTTATGGACCCCGAGCATGTCTATACCCCCTTCCAAATTTTGGATCTGACATTGTCAATTTTGAGAGTGGTCCTGCTTAGATCTGATCCCTCCTCTAAATTTTGTAACTGACCCCCTTCCCTTGTGGCGGATGATGATATGTAATTTGTATGCGCACTTGTTTATACATATGTTTGAGCATACTACAACGATAGGCACAAAAACATCTACATATAAGCTGCCTCGGCAGCTTCCTCTTTAGTCTTGCCATTCGTTTGATATGTGAGCACTCCTAACTCAATTTGTAGCTAATAAATATATTTCGGTACAGAATATTAACATCACATCCTCCGGCCACACCCTAACGCCTAAATTTTCGTCTTACTACCCTCCAAATTTTGTTTCAGATCCACTCAACTTTGGACTGCCTCCTCTTCGATATGACTCCTTTTTTGGACTAATATCTCTTCAATTTTATGGCTGTCCCCACAAATTTTATGAAAAGTATCTCCTTCATCCACCTATACTTCTTTTAATTAACCTTAAAAACTTACATTATGCTTGCCTCTCAATTCCTCAATATCCATTAACCTATCCACATATTTTATCATCGCCACTTCCGATGGCTGGCCAATGGTTGCTCTTTCTGTTGTATTATTGTTCAAGTCAATATGTATAGCCACCTCTGTAGATTTTTTATCACTTATGCCATTTTCATGTGGTCGTTCTTCAGCAAATTTGGCAGCATTACAAACACACATGGTGCTCAAAATATCGGAGACTGGTGAAGAGAAATCTGTGATTGAGAGCTTTCCATTGGGGCTGCTTGAGCTGGATTTTGGGAGGCCTAAAAATAAAATTTTTTTAAATTTTTGATAGAGAGGGTTGACCTTGGATAAAATCATTGAAATACCACAGATCGGTGACAGTCATGATCTGAAAATTTTGGTTAATTAATTTTTTAATTTTGAGATTTTTAATTTTTTGATATTTTTTAAAATTTCAGAAAAATTTTGAAATCGGTTTTGAAAAAATTTTGAAACAACTCTATTTATGTTTTTTTTAAACTTTTTTGTAAATTTTACAAAAGTTACATTTTTAGTCAAAGTTCCAGTTTTATCCGATGCAATAATTTGAGCAGAACCCAAGGCTTCAACAATGTCCAATTTTTTGACATAAATATTTTTCTTGCCCAAACGACGTGCCACAATAGTCAAAGTCGATGTCACGGTAGCTGGTAATCCTAAAGAAAATTAAAATTTTGAAAAATGAAAAAATATCCAACTCTTCGGAGGGAATACTAGATGTGAAGGAAAAAAAATATCGCTATGATATTGCTGAAGAAAATTATCATAACACAAAACATGCCAAATTAACGAAAATCTAAGTTACAACTTTGAAGTGTCGTGTCTTGAGATTTTTTGAACTTTTAAATTTTTTTGAATTAAAAAATTACCACAAGGCACCATGCCGATAGCACAAGCCAAAAAACTTCTTGATAACATAGAGACAACGTTTTGCCAACCGTGGACTATACCACCAATGATAAAAACTATAGCACCCATAGATATAGCAGGGATGCCCAAAAGTTTGACAAATTTTCGGATTTGAGCTTGGAGTCGAGATGGTTTATCATCTTGGCCGGTTGTTAACCCAGCTATTTGTCCGATGACCTTAAAAATTGATTTACACTAAATAAAGTCAAATTAAATGACGCTCGAGCCGTTTAACACTAGGTTCGAACTTTCGAGATACCGTCTCTTAAATATTTGTGAGATGAAAAATTTATATACCGTGTTAGCACCAGTTCTTATAACCAAGCCAAGACCTTCCCCATCAACACACAAAGATCCGTTAAAAGCGACATTTTTGGACTCAAAAATATTGACGTTTTCTGCCACGGGCTCTGTTTGGTACTCTATAGGTTCGGCTTCTCCGGTAATAGCAGATGTTTCAAGTTTTAGTTGGACATAATACTTAAATTTTAAAATGTTTTTGAGAGAATCAGTCAATTTAAAGATATACAAAGTTTTTAAATTTTTGGATCAGTAACAAATTGTAGAGCTAGTACCACTTTTTAAGGTAAGAATCAAATTTGGAGTCAAAAAAATTACTGTACAAGTAACAATTTCTATATTTTTAAAAATTTTTAAAATTTTACCAAAATTCTTGCATCAGCTGGAACTCGACTACCATTCTTAATTTTTATTATATCACCAACCACCAATTCTGTAGCTGGCACACAAACTTCAACCCCTTCTCTTATCACCCAAGAAACTTCTGGTAGTAAATTTTGGAAACCTCTTACAGCCTAAATTTTTAAAAATTTAGATTTTTGTCAATTTTTTAAATTTTACATTTCTCGCTTTCCTTTCTTGCCAAAATGCCACAAAACAAAATCCAAAAATCATCACAATCAAGATTATGGCTACCCAAAGGCCTTCCATTTGACTAAAAAATATTAACTTTTTTTAATTTTTAAGATAAAAATATTACGATGTTTTCATGCAATATCCAACAAGTGAAAGTATTGCCGCAATTAGCAAAAGACCCCATAAAATATTGATGAATTGCTGTAAAAACAGTTCCATGTTGGTAACTTCTTTCGGTTTAGGTAAAGCATTTGGTCCGTTTTTCTAAAAAGTGGGGATCACGGCGTACCAAAATTCCGAAAAGGTGTAGGCAAGGGTCAAAATTTTTAAAAAATGTCGCCAATCGACTCAGCTCACCGAGCGCTTCAAAACAAGTACCATATCATGGGAGCTTTATGAGTTTGACCCATAGCCAAGTGCTTAACGTGCTTGACCTTCATTCATAGGGCGCGGTTCGATCCCGCGCCCATAACTCATTTTTTATTTTGTTGCCAAAATTCATGAAAATTTTTGTATATCCACATTTTTATGCGGGGAACATAATGGCACTATTATTTTCCCATGAAAACTTTTGGAAAATTGGAAAAATCAAAAAATTTCAAAAATCAATTTTTCCAAAACTTTTCATGGAAAAATAATATCGTCTTCTCCGCATAAAAATGTAGATATGCAAAAATTTTCATGACTCTTGACAAATTTTTTGGCTCGAGATTAAACCTGCGCCCTATGAGGGAAGATTGGCACGTTAGCCACTCGACCATGGGTAAGACCCACAAATGAACCATGATATGGTAATAATTTTGTAGCGGTCGGCGAGTTGAGTCGAGTGCCGACATTTTTTAAAATTTTGACCCTTGCCTATTTTCAGAATTTTGATACGCCGTGAGATAATTTAGAATTTTTGAAAAATTGAATTTTTACAAATTTCGAAATTTTAAAAATTTACTTGTAATAACTCTACAGCTTCTGAAAGATTTAACCCTTTACTCAAGTTTGGGTTTTTTACATTTATATGCGATTGTGGAAAATTTCCTTCAATCCTATCAATATCCCAAGTGTGCTCACAATAAGATCTATAAAGCTTTTCAAAAATTAAATTTTTAAATAAAATTCTTACGAGCTCATATTCCTGGCCTCTTCCTTAGTTTCATAACTATCAGCATGTTTAACTTTATTTCGACGAAACAGGCGAGGAAATTTCCATATAGTTTTTTCTAAAATTTTAAAAATAAATGGTGCACCTAAAATTTCCTGCTTACTTCCAGCTTTGACAAATATGTACTTTTTGTCATCCTTCTTTTGTCCGTGCATAGGAAGCATGACTGATATGTGAAGTTTAAATGATGTCAAATAACACTAAAATGGGAATATCACTAATATGTTTTCACAAAGAGATTTAAAAAAATGCCGGTTACATAGCAAAGTGCGAAGTGGCGCCAACAGCACGCATAAGGTCGAGGGTTCAATCCCGCGCGGAGCCATTTCTTTTTGCAGTGTCCAAAATCGATAAAAAGCCTAGGGGTATTTTTTGCCCAAAAACACGAATTTTATGTTTTTATTACTCCAAAGCTTCCGAAAAATGAATTTTTTCGATTTTTACAAAAACGCCTAAATTTGCATAAAAATTTTTAAAAAATCGTATTTTCTGAGCAATAAATCATCGCTCGTGCAGTCTGAGTATTTATTTAGCCTTTCATGGGTATACCCCTCGTAGGAATAGTTTCCAGTGATAAAAATTAAAAAATTCATTCAGATTCGAGTTCCCCATATCGGAAAGCCCCTGAATACAAAAAATTCAGACAAAATGGAGAATTTTGTTAATATTCGATTTTTTTATTATCCCTTGGTCTCCCAAGAGGTAAAAAACTCGAATTTTCCAAGTTTTTTTCCAAACCGTCTGAATTTTTGTATTCAAGCATTTTTTAACATAGGGAACTAGAATCTGAAGGAATTGTTTGATTTTGACCACTGGAAGTTATCTCTATAGGGGTATACTCATTAAAAATTTCCCATAACGAAAATCGCTTAAATCAGTAGCAAGGAAATTTTTTCATCCTTCGAAAATGCGCGCAATCGATTCCTCATGCAAAATTACCCCTAAAAGTGACGTTTTTATAAAAAAAGGAAAAAATTTTTTCGGAGATTAAGCCGTAAAAAATACCCCCCCCCCCATTTAATGGAGCAGCTATCGCCATTGAGATGACCATGAAACAAATAACTTGATAAAAAGTCATTCTGCTATCAGATTAGTTGAGTAAGACGCTAGTATAAATGAATAATTAGAATAGCCTTTCTCTTTTGCCTAAACCCTTTTATAGTGACACTTGTTTGTTTTAGTTCTTTTTTTTATTTCCCGTAAATAAAGTATTTAAAGTTGAATAAACAAAACTTTTGTTAGAATTATGTAAGAAGCGCATAGTGTAAACAAGATCTATATATTTGACGGCGATTTAGATGCCGATTTCCTGTTTAAAAGACAATGACCAGAATGTATTTTTAAATTACATGAAATGAAGATGGCTATAAATAAACCTATTGACATATACAATGAGTGCCTGCTGCGGGTTACGGAAGTGATTATAAAATTACTTGTTTACCAGCATGTAATTTTAATTTACATTAAAAAGGAGAAAATATACAAATTTACTATTCTAAAATATGCAGATATTACAAAAATATTTTTTTATAATGTTAAAATTGCTATTTCCGCGTTCATGCTAATTCTCTTTTTGTCCATCTTGAAAAATTCTTCTGGATTTCTAGAAGGAAAAAATAACCTTACTTTAAAGAACTAGTCCAGTAAGTTACAATCATATGAAAATGATATATTCGGAAAGATCATGAAAAATTGAGCATTTTTTGTTTTTACGGCATGTTCACGGTGGCGCGATTTCTAAGAAAAATGTGCGAGAAATTGAAAGTGTCTCAAATTTTTTTTTCGACCCGGTCATTCGTGTCAAGAGATGCCCCAATCTGGCCGAAGCACTCCAACTTGATCCGAATTTCTATCACTATTCACAATAATTATTAAAGTAATAATATTTTTTCCTTCTAAAAATCCAGAAGAATTCTTCGAGATGGACAAACTGTGAATTAGCATAAACGTGGAAATAGCAATTTTAACATGTAAAGATAAAAAAGTTTTTGTAATATTTGCATATTTCAAAATAGTAAATTTTTATATTTTCTCCTTTTTAATGTAACTTAAAATTACATACTGGTAAAAAAGTAATTTTATAATCACTTCCGTAATCCGCAGCTGTCAATAGCTTTATTTACATTAATTTCATGTAATTTAAAAATACATTCTGGTCATCGTCTTTTAAACGGGAAATCGCCATCTAACCGGGTCAACGATTGTATAGATTTTGTTTGCACTATCTGTGCGCTTCTTACATAGTTCTAAAAAAAGTTTTGTTTATTTAACTTTAAATACTTTATTTACGGGAAATAAAAAAAGAACTAAAAACTAACAAGTGTCACTNCGATTGTATAGATTTTGTTTACACTATCTGTGCGCTTCTTACATAGTTCTAACAAAAGTTTTGTTTATTTAACTTTAAATACTTTATTTACGGGAAATAAAAAAAGAACTAAAAACTAACAAGTGTCACTATAAAAAGGTTTAGACAAAAGAGAAAGGCTATTTTACTTATTCATTTATGACTCAACTAGTCTGTTCAGCAGAATGACTTTTTATCATTGTTATTTGTTTCATGGGCATCTCAATGGCGACAGCTGCTCCATTAAAGGGGGGGGGTATTTTTTCGGCTTAATCTCCGAAAATTTTTTCCTTTTTTTTATAAAACATCACTTTTAGGGGTAATTTTGCGGAAATCGATTGCGCGCATTCTCAAGACGTGAAAATGCATGCCAAACCCTGATTCAGGGAAGGGGTTGGGGACAAAGGTTACCAAGGGGGGTACAGTACCCCCCTCATCACTCATTCTCGGACCTTCCGCCTTTATAGTCATTCATCCATCCATCATGGGGGTTCATGTACCCCCCCCCCGAATTCATTCATCACAACATAAGCCCCGAGGTAGCTTGTCCCTCTCCTTGTTCATGTATGCATGTACCCCCCCCCCCCCCCCCCTAAAAAGCCATTCATCCTGAGGGACCGGTGTACTCCCCCTACTGGTGACCGTTTTTTTATCCATTTTTCGTGAAATTGAGTTCAGGCCATCATATTAGCTGGAATCTCCCGGACTTGATTTTAAGCTTAAAAGTTGTGTCTGGTAGAGGGGTCAATATTGCAAAAGACCTCGAATAAAAAGC
>OZJO01026184.1:0-19687 GCA_900406225.1 Acrobeloides nanus | reverse complement strand
TACTAGGTGTATCCGGTGTCACAAATATTTGTGTGTGAATTGTTTTGCGAAAAAGCACAAGACTTGTTAATTTTTTTGTTATGTTATCGTGCAGTATTGTTGTAAATGATAAATAAAAAATTTTTTAGAGGCTCATGAGATGTTTCCCATCCTCCTGCTCATTTCATGACACTATTAGAGCTTGAAGATTGAGTAAATACTAACAACCCACCAAAAAACTCAATATATACAAATACATGTGGCACAAAAGGGTGTCAGCAACATATTGCTGCCATTGTCCAAAGTGCATCTTTTGTTGGCAGCAATATATTGCTGCCAATGTTTCGAATGTGAAAGAGGAGGTAAACAACAACCATTTTTCTAGCTTGATGAGTAATCCGACTCAAAAAATGAACAAATGACATTCAACTTTTGTTTTTACAGAGTGGTCCAGAAAATCGGATTTTTGCGATTTAAAAAAATTTTTAAGCTTTTTTATATTTACCAAAATATCACCATAGGGGGTTTTCTATGCGAGAAATCGATTGCTCTTATTACTGGACCTTGTAAACGCTTCTCTGTCCCTGATTCAAGAAAGAGTTGTGTGTATTGAAGCGAAAATAGGCTAATTCAGGCCAGGAAGCGTTTTCAAGGTTCGACGATTCTCACACTCGATTTCTCGCATAGAAATATTTTCTATGGCCCATAAACGTGTTAAAACTAATGAATTTGAAATCTCGCTTAGTTGTTCTTGAGAATACTTTTTGGATGAACGTTGATTGCTTATGCTCATATCAAATAGCAAATGACACCTTGTTGTTTTGAACTGAATATTTGTAAGCTTGATCAAAGGATTATTAATTCATTGGCAGGATTTTTTCCTTGTAATTTATTGAGAACGGCTATTTCGTAAATTCATCTTGACCCTTTTCTTATCAACAACTGTTTTCCTTTTTACGAGCAATACTTAGCAAACCTTCGTTATATATAAACGTTATGGACTATTCAATGTGGAGCATTTTGGAGGCGGAAGCATGCTCGAAGCCCCATCAGTCGATCGATGCGTTGAAGAAGAGTTTGAAGGCATGGAATGCAATTCCACAAGAAGTCATTCATCGAGCAGTGGACGACTTCCTGAAGCGTTTGAAGAAGTGTATAGAGGCCGGAGGTGGCCATTTTGAAAATAAATAGATATATTATGTTGTTGTTATTGTTTATTGTTGGGTTTTGCATAAATTTTTATTGAAAAATTATCAAAAAATGCATTTAAAAATATGCGCAAGAACTTTTTAGATACCCTGTACATAACATCAGCAGATTTGGAGTACTTTTTGAAAAATCGAAAAAAATTTTGAAGAGGGGTTTTTAGCTATGACAAAAAAATTTCAACCCTTAAAAGTAAGAATTTTGCAAAAATAGCATCACCAAACGACTAAAATTACCTATATACATGATAAGTCAAGCCGTTTTGAGCTGTTTTTCATGAATTTTTATGATTTTTGGGTTGGTGCACGGTTTTTCCATATAAAAATAGGCCTTTCCTCAGGAAAAATGGCCTCTTGAAAACATCATGAAATTTGAAGGGAAAAAGCATTCTTGATACGATTTTTTTTCACAAAAGGCTTTTTAATAGCACAGATTTTGATTCTAAAACGTATTTGGAGTGGTTTTCTTATGAAACTGTCGAGTTCTGACAATGCGTGACGGTCCCATGTCATGGATGTATTAAAAAATTATGAGATGATTCAATTAACAAATTTATTTTTGCGTATAAAAAGATATATATAACGAAGGAATCAAGTGTTTATTAATTCGATTTTTCACAAAAAATGTTAAAAATCCACTTTTTTGCGCCATCATGTTTCAAAAACCCAAAAATTGAGTTTTTGAAAATGCGAAAAATGATCATTTTCGCTTCAAAAACACCATTTTTCCCTGAATTAGGGTCAAGGAAGCATTTTCACGCTTCGGCGATGCGCACAATCGATTTCTCGCATGATTTTATCCCCTAAAAGTGATCTTTTTAGAAAATTTTTTTCTTGGATTAGTCCATAAATGTCACCCCCTTTAACACTTGTTTCATCTTTTAATTAAAACTTTCGTACATAAATGTTCAACAAATGTTTCAACTGAATAAAATTGAAAACGTTTTAATTAAATTATGAAAAAAGTGTCAAAATTTTTTTAATAGAAGCAGAAATGCTTTTTTGTTTGCAGAAAAGAATCAAACCATTCATGTTTTGCACAAAAACACAAAAAAGAACACATTTTCCTTCAAAGAATTGAAATTTGTAATGCTTGATTAATTGTTTGAATAAGCAATTCTTCTTTTAGTTCCTGATTCAATCGGAACAATTTTATAGCAGAAAATAATATTTGACGAAAAATAGAAATATATCCCACTATGATTCTATTGCAAAGTCACCGCTCGGAGTCGAGCTTCGAGGTTCCACCATCGTCGGAGATGCTGCGCCTCTGTTCTAACATCAAATCTTATGTTAATGAACTCTTTTTACAATGCAGGACGTTTGCATATAAAGTTATATAAATAATTACAATCAAAATTGTTAAAATTTAAATAATAACTTCTAGCTAATTGTTCTAGATACATTATTGTGCAGTTAAAGTTGCCAGATGGATCTCCAGATTTCCAATTGAGATAGTCAGTCGGTGTCCCATCAGTCCAAGTCCATTGTTCGTTTTGCAATTGCAGTCCTATCCAATTAACGTAACCAGTGCCCTTAGCAATTCCAAATTGAGCTAAAAAATTTATTTATATTGATAACTCTTGATTTTGAAGACTTCCAATGAAACTGTTTTCAGAATAACTATGAATTGAAGCCAGATGACCTCCATCATTTTTGCAAGTCGCTTCAGCATCATTAAATGTTTTAGTTATATTATAACCCTATAAAAGTGAAAAATTAGTTACTAATTATTAGCTGAAGCACTCAATTACTTTATAGCAAAATTTTGTTTGTTGATTGTAAAGATAACCAGCAGGACAAGGTATGTAAATTGGAGTAGTACAAGGAGAGCATGATGGACATGTTAATGAAGTACTAGTAGGGCATGTGCTTACTAAATTATGTCGCGAACTTTTTTGGCCAAAATTTCGATTTTCTGACAAAATTCGATTTTTGGCCAAATTTCAATTTTTTGGTCCAAAATTCGATTTTTGGTCAAAATTTCAATTTTTTGGCAAAAATTCGATTTTAAAATTCGTCTTTCTTACCCAACTCTTCCTCTTTCTTACGCAATTCTTCTTCTCTCTTATCCAATTCCTTTTCCTTCGTAACTAATTCTTCAAGTTTCTTAACTAATTCTTCTTCACGTTTTTCTTAAATTCTGAATTCGCGACTTTCCGGAAACAGAGTTTACCCCTAATAGGATCATTTTTAAAAAACAATTTCTTGGATCCAAAATTCATGAAAATGGAACTTTTGTGGGCCACCCCAAGTTTTAAGGGTCACCCGGGATAGGCAAATTTCAAGACACGGTGGACCAAAGTGTGTTAAAAAATGAGGTCAGTGGAAAAACATCGAAAAAAGTTGTCTCTAAGTGTGACAAAATTCTTTTGTAAATGTGATATTCAAATGGAGGCTGGGAAACTTTTTTCGATTTGTTTAGTTTTGCCAAAAAGACGTACAAGGAATAGTCATGAAGTGTATCCTCGAAATTTTGAATAATTTTAACGTCAATAGATGAAGAAAAATGTATAAGAAACACATATTTATTCGTTTTTACTTTTAAAAAATATTTTTTTGCACATTTTTGCACTTTCTTTTTTTAAACTTTTCATCCAAAAAATACAGCTCTCTTAAATTTTTGGGTAAAAACGGATAAATATGTTTTTCTTATATATTTTTTCTGCATCTAATGATGTTGAAATTATTCAAAATTTCGAGGACACACTTCGTGATTATTCCTTGTTAGACGCATAAAAATCTTATATAAGTCGATTTTTAAATCGACTTATCGAAAAAATTGCATAGCTCGATGAAAACGCAATGAAATTTGATGATTTCTTTTTAGAACATTTTCCAACAAAAGATCTGCAGTTCTGTAAGAAAATTTTTTGTCAAACAAATTGGTATATTTTTAAAATGCGTTTGAATTCTCCAATTTTTTCGATAACTTCAAATCCTTATAACTTTTGATAGAATAAGTCATTTTCAAAGATCTTGGGCTCAAAATACTCCTGAGAACCTGAATAAAAATTGTATACACGATTTTTTGTTTTAAACTCAAAAAAGTTGATTTTACTTGGAAAAATACGAAAAAATCGGTGTTTTTGATTTTTAGACAAATTTTTTCCATTTTTTGATCGAAAATGAAACAAATTTTTCTCACGAACAGTTTGAGACAAAGATCTAGAAAACTATTCAAAAAGTATAAAAGTTAAAAGGATTTTAAGTATATTTTTAGTCAAAATTCAAATTTTGGCCCTCAAAATGAATTTTCCAAGAAAAGTGATGTTCTACAAAGTTGTTGCACATAAAATTTCGTGTTGAAATGACCCCTCGCTGAAGGTTTTTGAATTTCAAGAAAAAAAAGTTATGGTCATTTTATGCAAATTTTCATGGCTGGCCCCCTTGGCAGATTCGAGCCCTTCCTGCGGTTAAAATGGAAAAATTCACATAATTTCCGCCCACCCTGTAGTTTTCTCAATCATAGCTATTTAGTGGTGTACCCAATTTTTTCAATTGGAGCCTCACTTGATACTTTATCTTCTTTCTCACTCTGTTCTTTTTCTTCTATTTCTCGATTTGTTGCATGTAAATCTTCGCATATTCCTGCTCGTACACAATTGAACTTTTGTAGTCTTGGTTCGAAAATGAACGACTTTGTGACTTAAATGAAATCTTTTACACATACCATAATGATTTCTGGCGACTGCAATATCTGCTAACGATAATCTCGGGACTACATAAGGAAATCTTATATCTCTAGTAGAAAGTCCAGTAGAATTAGACATTAAAGGCATTATATAGGCTTCATTCATAATCGCATGAGGTTGTCTTGGATTAAAGTGATTTATCCCAATTGCATGCCCTAATATATTTGCTTAAATCCAAATCAAATTTTATTAAAGGGGGCTTGTGAATCTTGTCCGTATCGGGTCAAAAAAAATTTCTTGATTTTTTCGAACGAAACTCCCCTTAAGTGTCCACACATGTTCAGCGTCATGACGCGCGTATAACACTCATCATGACGCAGCGTCATGATACATGTCATGACACGCATCATGATATGTGTCATGACACGCGTCATGATGCTGAGCATGTGTGGACACTAAGGGTGAGTTTCGTTCGAAAAAAGCAAGAAATTTTTTTTTGACCCGATACGGACAGGATTCACACGCCCCCTTTAAATAAAAATATTACCTATTTCATGGAGCGCAACCCAGAGAATATCCTGATATTCATATGTATCTGATTGAGTTTTACTTCTGTAACTTTTTTAAAAGTCATATAATCAAAATTTACCCTGTTTTTTGTGTTAATTTTTGCGCATCTAGATATGCCCATTTAACATTACTGTTAAATAAAATTTGGAAAGCAGGGTAAGAGGGGTAAGAATCGTTTTGTAAGAATTTTTCATTAGGTTTACCCAATCCATAGTGTCCGTCGTCTAGCCCTAGAAATTAGTGTCAGTAAATCGAAACAATAAATTTTCTAACCAATTGAGGGATCTCTGAAATTGACTCCATATTTGAACTGAATCAATGCGCGCAAACTTGTATTAGACACTTCATAAAAATCTAATTCAATCACTTCAGACCACAAATCTAGTGCGTGACGTATAGCTTGCCTTAAAAAAAATTAATTTTTTAAAAGTCGCCAAAAAATCTCGAAAGTATGCATTTTTGGGACACCCTGTATAAAATTTTTTATCGATATCTAAGATAAAAAAGGTACCAAAACAATCGAATTTGTAAGGTTAGTTGTGGCAATAAAAACTAGAAAAATCCGAAAAAATTTTCGAACAACCGATTACTTACCGAACCGACTTTCTATTTAACCCTTCATCAGAAAGTGTCAACACCGAATAAGTTATATTTGTTTTGTGACTTTCCATTAATTTTACTCTCGCTAAAACGATAGAATTAAATGACATTTTTTAAATTAAGAAAATACCCTGTCGAGTATTTGGGCCCATTGCAGCCAGATTTTCTTCGTATCCACATATCGTTTTATGACCGTTTTCCGTTGTCAGACTAATAAGTGTCAGGTGATAAAGTAACAGTAATTTCAAAGTGTATCTCATCTTAAATAATAATTTTTACAAGATAAAAGCTCGAATCACTTTAAAAAAAAGTAAAGTATTATTTAAAAAATTAGCAGAGAGTCATATGAACAAACTCAACTTTAGCCTAGCTATGAGAACTTTGTGCTTTATTAAAATATCAACAAGTGATTTCGGGTAAAGAACAACTGTTGACGGCATTTATTAACACTCGGAATCTAGACCAGGGATGGAACATAATACGAATTAGCTATTTAGTAATTACGAATTACGAAATTTGTTATTCGTTAAACAGTTGTTGCTAGCAAAAAGTCTTTTGAACCTTAATACAGAGTGGTTCAAAAAAGTTCCATTTTAACAATTTTTTCATGAATTTTGGACCAAAACTTTTTTCCTAAAAATGACCCTATTCGGGGTAATTTGATGCGAGGAGTCGATTGCGCGTATTCCTGAAGCTTGAAAATGCTTCCCTGGTTCCATAAAAACGACTATTTTCACATAAAAAACTAAAAATTTTGATTTTCGCTTCAAAATTCATGAAAAATGGAACTTTTTGCGCCACCCTGGAATTCAACAAAATCGAATTTTACATCTCGATTAGTTGTTTGTGAGAACACTTTTTGGAATGAACTTTGATTGCCTATGCTCATATCAAATAGCAAATGACACTTTGTTGGTTTGAACTGACAAGGAACACGTCCGAACTCAGTCCGGAAATTTTTGACGAGACCTACATAGTTTTGTAGAGGATACCCGACTTGGCGTTAAAATGAAAAAATTAGCTGCTGAAAATCTATCCCTGAGGAGATATGATCTAATTATAATTAGTTAGGTTATTTATTTGGTTATTTTCAAAATAACTTTTACAAATGTCCTCGATTTGGTTAGGGTGTTGTGCTTCCATTTTAAGAGACGATGTCTCGAAATGTCGAAATAAAGCCTTTCATGTTTTGCACAAAACACACACAAAAGAGATCATGTTTTCCTTCAAAGAATTTCAATTTGTAATGCTTGTTGAATCGTTTGAATAAACAATTCTTCTTTTAGTTCCTGATTCAATCGGAACAATTTTATAGCAGAAAAAATCTTTGACGAAAAATGACTATATCACACTATGATTCTATTGTAAAGTTACCGCTCGGAGTCGAGCTTCGAGGTTCCTCCATCATCGGAGATGCTGCGCCTTTGTTCTAACATCAAATCTTATGTGGATGAACTTTTTTTTACAAAGCTGAACGTTTGCATATAAAGTTCCGTAAATTATTACAATCAATATTGTCAAAATTTAAATAATATTGATATAATTGTTTTAGATACATTCCTGTGCAGCCATAATTGTTAGATGGTTGTCCATGATACCAATTGAGATAGTCAGTCGGTGTCCCATCAGTCCAAATCCATTGTCCGTTTTGCGTTTGCAGTCCTATCCAACTAACGTACTGACATATCATAACAATGGGAACACTTTTTGATAAGAGGCTTTCGAGTCAATTTTCTATTGTCGCAAGTTTCTTTTGCTGTGCTGATTATTATACAAATTAACAAATGATCATATATGTAGAGACCGACATGAAAAATTTTATTTATAGTCCGTTCAGTTCCAACTATAAAAAAGCTGGGCCCAAAATTCAAAATCCGAAGTCGACATCCCATCCGATCTGGCAAGTTAAGCAACATTGTGGCCCGCAGTTTCGATCCCACTAGGGCAAGAATTTTAATCTACAAAAAACTTTTCTTACAAACAATGGAGCAAACAATTTTTGCTCCATTAGGAACAATTTTTGATCCGTAAGGAAAGTTTTTTCGTATATCGAAATTTTCGCCCTAGTGGGATCGAAACTGCGGGCCCAACGTTGTTAAACTTGTCAGATCGGACGGAATGCTAACTTCGGACTTTGAATTTTGAATCCAGCTTTTTTATAGTTGGGGCTGAAACGGACTATATCGAATTTTTTGAAATCGAATACATGATTAAAATGTCCGTTTTGATAATAGAAACAATATTTGTTTTATTAATTTTCAAAAAAAGTTGTTGTTTTGAATAAAAAATTTTAAAAAAAATAAATGTCACAAAATGATTGACGCAGGTGGGAATCGAACCCTGGTGTTTAAAGTGTAAATCAACAGCGTTACCACTACACCAACGATACAATTAACTTATGGTCGTGAAAGTTGGCCACAACACAATTTTTGGTACTACTCTGGATTAGGGGGCCAAAATGACAGAGTTCTGGAACCGAAAAAACAATTTCCTAAAAATAAGCCCCTTAGGGATATTTTTATGCGAGAAATCGAAAGCGCATATTGCCGAAGCGTGAAAACGAGTCCTTTCCCCTAAAATTCATCATTTTTTGCTCTTCGATTCTTTCGCATCACTTTTCTTTGCGAAAGAATCGAAGAACGAAAGTAAATGATGAATTTTCAGGGTAAAGGACTCGTTTTCACGCGTCGACAATATGCGCAATCGATTTCTCGCATAAAAATACCTCCAAGAGGCTTATTTTTAGAAAAAATTTTCGGTTCCAGAACCCTGTTATTTTGGCCCCCTAATCCAGAGTAGTACCCAATTTTTTCCCTGAATCAGGGTCATAAAAGCATTTTCAGGGATCAGAAATGCGCGCAATCGATTCAGCGATTCAAATTACCCGTAGATGGGTCGTTTTTAGAAAAATAAATTCCCAAAAAATATAAAAAATCAACTGCTTTTGCGCTATCATGTAGTTAGAGACCGGCACGTTTCACGATTTCACCAACAACTTAATTAACGAAAATGTAAAATTTTTTCACGAATTTTTCAAAAAATTTTTTTTCTTTGAAGGAAAACGTGATCTTTCTTGTGCAAATCATGAATGGTTTTATTCTTTTCTACACAAAAAAGCGTTTCTGCTTCTATTTTAAAAAATTCGAACACTTTTTTCATTTTTTAATTAAAACGTTTAAATGTTCAAAAAATGTTTCAACTGAATACAATTTAAAACGTTTTAATTAAATTATGACAAAAGTGTCAAAACATTTTTTAATAGATGCAGAAATTCTTTTTTGTGCAGAAAAGAATAAAGCCTTTCATGTTTTGCACAAAACACACACATTAGAGATCATGTTTTCCTTCAAAGAATTTCAATTTGTAATGCTTGATGAATCGTTTGAATAAACAATTCTTCTTTTAGTTCCTGATTCAATCGGAACAATTTTATAGCAGAAAACAAATCTTTGACGAAAAAAGGACTATATCCCACTATGATTCTATTGTAAAGTTACCGCTCGGAGTCGAGCTTCGAGGTTCCGTCATTGTCGGAGATGCTGAGCCAAAATAAAATCTTATGTTAATGAACTTTTTTTACAATACAGAACGTTTGCATATAAAGTTATATAAATTATTACAACCAATATTTTCAAAATATAAATAATATTTATAATGTGTTATATGCATTCCTGCGCAATTATAGTTGCCAAATGGATAGTTGCCAGATGGATTTCCAGGATACCAATTGAGATAGTCAGTCGGTGTCCCATCAGTCCAAGTCCATTGTCTGTTTTGAAATTGCAGTCCTATCCAATTAAAGTCATCATCAGTAGAATTTCCAAATTGAGCTAAAAAATTAATTTATATTGATAAATCTTGATTTGTTTGTTCAAGACTTTTAATGAAACTGCTTTCAGAATAACTATGAGTTGAAGCCAGACTACCTCCATTATTATTGCAAATCGCTTTAGCACCATTAAATGTTGCCTTTATATTATAAAGCTATAAAAGTGAAAAATTAGTTACTAATTATTAGCTGAAGCACTCAATTACTTTATAGCAAAATCTTGTTTGTAGATTGTAAAGATAACCAAAAGGACAAGGATTGTAAATTGGAGTAGTACAAGGAGAGCATGATGGACATGTGAATGAAGCACTAGTAGGGCATGTGCTTACTAAATTATTTCGCGAATTTTTTGGCCAAAATTTCGATTTCTGACAAAAATTCGATTTCTAGCCAAATTTCAATTTTTTGATCCGAAATTCGATTTTTGGCCCAATTTCACTTTTTTGGCCAAAATTTCGATTTTTGGCAAGAATTCGAATTCTGACAAAAATTCGATTTTTGACCAAATTTCAATTTTTTGGCAAAAAATTCGATTTTTGGTAAAAATCCGATTTTAAAATTCATCTTTCTTACGCAACTCTTTCTTACTCAATTCTTCTTTCTTATCCAATTCTTTTTCCTTCGTAACTAATTCTTCAAGTTTTTTAACTAATTCTTCATTTTTCTTAACTAGTTCTTCAAGTTTCTTAACTAATTCTTCTTCACGTTTTTCTTAAATTCTGAATTTGCGATGTTCAGAGTTTACCCCTAATAGGATCATTTTTAGGAAAATGGTCGAAAAAGTATAAAAGTTATAAGGATTTTAAGTATATTTTAGTCAAAAATCGAATTTTGGCCTCCAAAATGAAAATTGAATTTTTTTTACAGAGTGTGCGGAAATTATCCGACACCCTATAGTAAGATATTATATCTAGATACGTTTTTCGCATAACTTTTGATAGGAACAACCATACGCCGAGATCATGGTTTTATTTTAAAGCTACGAACATGAGTTTTAAAAAGACACCAAGATCTCGATGTATAGATGTTCCTAACAAAAGTTATGGTGAAAAGTATCCCGACAATAGGAGGTTGGATAATTTCCGCACACCTTGTACAGTATTAAAAATGGTTTTAAAATGCATAAGCTGAATATCGACACGAAAACATGATCTTGGTTAAAAATTAGTATTTTAGTTTTGCTAAGCATAGATTATTGTACTGTTCTGGAAAAAATTTTGATCGAAAACCGATTTATAGAAATTATTTATAACTTTTGAACAAAAATTCACATAATTTTCGCCCACCCTGTAGTTTTCTCAATCATAGCTATTTAGTGGTGTACAGGGGGCGAAAAAAAGTTTGGTACCACCCCACCCACCTATGGGTGGTACTACCCAGTGGGTGGTACCACCTTTTTGCCCCGTGGTGGTGTACCCAATTTTTTCAATTGGAGACTCACTTGGAACTTTATCACCGTTTTTACTCAGTTCTTCTTCTATTTCTCGATTTGTTGCATGTAAATCTTCGCATATTCCTGCTCGTACACAAGTGAAATTTTGTAGTCTTGGTCCGAAAATAAACGACTTTGTGACTTAAACGAAATCTTTTTTACATACTATAATGATTTCTGGCGGCTGCAATATCTGCTAACGATAATCTCGGGACTACATAAGGAAATTGTATACGTCTAGTAGAAAGTCCAGTAGAATTAGACAATAAAGGCATTCTATAGTCTTCATTCATAATCGCATGAGGTTGTCTTGGATGAAAGTGATTTATTCCAATTGCATGCCCTAATATATTTGTTTCAATTCAAATCAAAGGTGCATTTAGGAGTACATTTCAATGGAAAAAAGAGTCCCATTTAAGTTTTTTATGTTTTCCTCCAAAATATTATAAAGATCATATGGTTCATCTTTTACGATTTTTTGGTCAGTTTGCAATCGTCCCTCAAAATCATAAAGGAGCGGCAATAAGACTTTGGTTTAGAAAAAAAATATTACCTATTTCATGGAGCGCAACCCAGAGAAAATCCTGATATTCATATGTATCGATGTAATCGTCCTTTTTGGTCTCTTTATTATACGATAGGATTTTGTTTCTGCAACTTTTGTAAAAGCCATACAAGCAAAAGTTTACCCTGTGGTTTTTGTTAATTTCTTCGCATCTAGATATGCCCATTTAACATTACTGTTAAATAGAATTTGGAAAGCCGGGTAAGAATCGTTTTGTAAGATGTTTTCATTAGGTTTACACAATCCATAGTATTCGGCATCTAGCTCTAGAAAGTATTGTCAGTAAATCAAAACAATCAATTTTCTAACTATATGAGGGATCTCCGAAATTGACTCCATATTTGAATTGAATAAATGCGTTCAAACTTGTATTAGACACTTCATTAAAATCTAATTCAATCACTTCAGACCACAAATCTAGTGCGTGACGTATAGCTTGCCTTAAAAAAAATCAATATCTACAGTATATTGTAAAGAACAAAGTTTTACAACTTTGGCAGCCATACAGATTCGATTGTTTTGTAAATTTTATGCGAAATATACAGGGTGTTCCCAAAAAAACTGTACTTTTGATTTTTTTTGCTACTTTTCAAAAAAAATTAATTTTTAAAAATTTTTTCAAAATAACGTTTCTAGGGGTAATTTTATGTTAGAAATCGATTGCACGCAAAGAAAAACCTCAAAAGACGCTTCCTTGACCTTATTTGTCAAAAAAATCGGGAAAAAATTGAAAAGATAACAACAATCCGGTTCAGGGCTGAACCGATACCGGTATGTCGGTATTTTTCGAATCCGTTAAGTTTTCGGTATCCGGTAAGTTTTTTCATCCGGTTCAGCCCTGGCTGGACCGAATGAAAAAAAATTACCAATACCGAAATACCAGTATCGGTTCAGCCCTGATCCGATTTTTTAAACGAATTTCGGGTCAAGTAAGCGTTTCCAGTAATTTCCAATGCGCGCAATCGATTTCTCGTATAAAATTACCCCTATAAACGTTATTTTGAAAAAAATTTTAAAAAATTAATTTTTGTTAAGAGTAGCCAAAAAATCTCAATAGTCGGTTTTTGGGATAAAATATTTTTAGGGCTCTCGACCGTTAAGACTACTTCACTTGCTGACAACAGTTACCGAGAACGCGAGAATGGAACGCCCTAAGTCGTTGTAGAGATTAGTGGTTGCTGTATGCAAAGTCTAATGTGGCACAAAATAAAGATTTTCCGATGCTTATAGTTTTTGAAATGGAATGGAGATTGAAACTATTATCGTGTATCCATATAATGAAGAAGTTCACACCATAGTTTACCAATAGGAGGGGGGAGATACACCGGTCCTTCAGGATGGATGGATGAATGGCCTTTCAGGGGGTACACAAACCCTCATGATGGATGAATAAAGGCGGAAGGTCCGAGGATGAGTGGTGGGAGGGGGTACTGTACCCCCTTTGATAACCTGTGGTTCACACCTTTGGAGACGACCATTACCATCAAATTGCAAACCCTGTATAAAATTTTTTATCAATATCTAAGATAAAAAAGGTAGCAAAACAATCAAATTTGTAAGGTTGATTAAAATGTTGTGGCAATAAAAACTAGAAACATCCAGAAAATTTTCGAACAACCGATTACTTACCGGACCGACTTTCTATTTAACCATTCATTCGAAAGTGTCAACACCGAATAAGTTATATTTGTTTTGTGCTTTTTCATTATCTCTTTTATCGCTGAAACGAGAATTAAACGACATTTTTTAGATTAAGAAAATACCCTGTCGAGTTCCTGGACCTATTGAAGCCAGATTTTCTTCGTATCCACATATCGTTTTATGACCTTTTTTTGAAGAATTTGATTTACCCGAATCGGCTATAACATTTTCGTCATAATCTTCTGAAGAAAAGTTACTAAATTTTTTAGATTATCAAGGCTTTAAAGGGGGTGCAAATTAGGGCCCTTTCTCCAAAAAATTTTTTTTTGAAAAATGACCTTCTAGGGGTGAAAAATCGATTGTGCGCACTACCAAATTGTGAAAACGTTTCCTTGATTCAGGGAATAGGGTAGGTGTATTGAAGCGAAAATCAAACATTTTCGAATTTTTATGAGAAAACCATCGATTCTTAGATTTTTCTAGGCGGGGAATCGATTGCGCGCATTCCCGAACCGTGAAAACGCTTCCTTGACCCTGATTCAGGAAAAGGATACGTATTTACGTAAATAAATTGATTTTCGCTTCAATACACTAATTTTTTCCCTGAATCAAGATCAAAGAAGCGTTTTCACGGTTCGGGAATGCGCGCAATCGATTCCCCGCCTAGAAAAACTTATGAATCGACGGTTTTCTCATAAAAATGAAAACATTTAATTTTCGCTTCAATACACCCACCCCATTCCCTGAATCAGGGTCAAGGAAGCATTTTCACGCGACGGGGATGTGTGCAATCGATTTTTCATCCTATTTTTACCTCTAGGTCATTTTTCAAAAAATTTTTTTATTGAGAAAGGGCCCTAATTTGCACCCCCTTTAAGTTTAACTATGTGAAAAAATCAAGATTTTACCTAGATTTTCCATTTCATCCACGATTTCAGCATTTTGGGCACTGCTATTGTAAAGAGACATTATTAGAAAAAATCAGTTTTGAAATGAATCGTTAAAAATGTACGTTATTTTGTAATTTCATGCAAAACTGATAATGAAGTAGCGAAGAAGCGCATTAAAAGGACCTCAAATTGTGCATCCCACGGTTTTTATCAATTGTGTATAGGAGTATAATTCGTACGTATTATTCATCTATTTTCTTATTATAGCTTTATTCATACATCATGACTCAAGAAATTAATTAAGTGACGATATCTCGAAAATTCAAACCTAGGTGGGAGTAATGTTAAACGGTTCGAGCGCACTCCAAATTGACTTTATTTAGTGAGATTAACTCATATAAAAGTTTTTAAAAATCATTTCGAGTCAAAACTCGCTGTTCCAAAAATTCAAAACCATGTCCGAAGCTCAATACCATCGATTTTACGTGTATTTTTTGAAATTTCTAATCTCTCTAAAACACCCAAGATAATTTTTTTGGCCAAAATTTCTTTCTGGCTAATGTATTTCAATATGGAGAACCTTTCTAGCGTGATTTCGAAAAAATCCGAGAAAAATTTTTTTCGATCTCATTTCTTTTGCGAACAGGATAATTATGAACGGACTTTTGAGGACGTGACATTTGCGGATGTAACATTTGTGAATGTGACATTTGCGGATTTATTTTAAGTTTTTTAAAAAGAACCGAAGGCTTTTTTAAAAAACGTAAAATAAATCCACAAATGTCACATCCGCAAAAGTCCTTCCGCAAGTGTCACACCGCCAAAATTTTATGATATTTTGTATTTATATTGCCTTAAATTGTGTATATAAAGAAATTGTTTTTCTTGTAAAATTTAGTTTGAAATAAATTTTTATTTTACTCTCTCTCGATCGCATCACATTTCTCAGACAAACCCAATTGATTTGGCATTAAAAGAGTTTCTAAATTTCTCTCATTGCAAACTAAACAACTACACCGATGTTCAATACATTTAGGGCACTCCTCCTGAATTCGAATATTCAAATCCTTGTTGCGAAGACTCATTAGCTCGTATTGCTTGAGTTCGAAAAAGATGACTTCTAAAAGTATGTAAGTGAGCATAAAAAAATTAAAATAATCAACTTGTCCAATCGGCTGCAGAATAATCCAAATCTTCGATATATCCGTTATAAACATAAACGGGACAAGTCTCTCTCATTTCGCCTGCTTCTTGTTCCCCCTTTTGTACATATTCAAGAGTCAATGCTTCGTCTACCGAGTAGCGTAAAGCTGGATCGATGACTAACAAATTCGATAGTAAATTTCTTGCGGCACATGCTATAAAAAAGTAAAATGAAAAAGCTTTTTAGTTAATAAATTTTTTTCCTCACAAGGAATAGTAGCAAACTGTCAGTCAGGGATTAAAAAAAATATATAAGAAACATGCCACAAAAATTTTCTACCAGCACTAGGAAGAATGGGAAAAAATATTTTAAAAAAATTAAAAAAACAGAACTTTCAAGTGAAAAAAAACTAAGCTTCAACCGGGATTCGAACATGAGACCTTTATCGTCATAGATTGACGACGCGTTAGCCACTGCGCCATGCGCGCTTCTGATTTATTAGTCTAAAATTTACCATCTGAACATATGATTTTTTGATTTTTACGTAATACATTAATTTTTCACTTTTATAGTTATAAGAAAATAGAAAAGAATGATGATATTTATTAAAATAAATCGACAAAATCAAAAAATCATATGTTTAGATGGTAAATTTCAAAATAAATAAATATTAAATGGCGCAGTGGCTAAATCTTTGGTCTAAGACGATAAAGTCTCGGGTTCAAATCTCTTTTGAAGCTTAATTTTTTTGCACTTGAAAGTTTTGTTTTTTTTAAACATTTTTTCCCTTTCGTTCTAGTGCTGGTAGCAAAAAATTTTTGTTCTTATTTCAAAAAAATTTTTCTCTGGAAAACGTAGTTAACCTGTTCTAGTGTCATATTGTTCAGTTTCTTCATTTTCTCTAAACAAGTTATCAGGGAAAAGTTCTTCCCATGGCGTTGGCTCATGTTTTTGATGTTTGATAACGAAATCTTGTATTTCGTCTGGTAAAGTTGAAATAAAATCTGGATTTGGTGTGCCCAAAGCTTTAATTATTTGATTCCATTGATCAGCATTATCCTTTCCTACGAATAACATTTTACCTTTTAACATCTCGGCTAATATACATCCAGCAGCCCATAAATCTACTAAAAACACAATTTTGTACCAGATGATCAAAAAAAGGCAATTTGTGTAATTTTTTGTGAAAAAATTTAGAATCTTTTGGTTAGATCAAAATGATCAATTTTGAAAAAAATTTTTTTTAAATTGTACCTTTTTTGTCGTAGTTGATCTCGCTGTGAAGCTGTGCAACTTTTTTTCCATCTCTTTCTTCGATTTTTAGCCCTAAGACCATTTCTGGTGCTCTATAAAATCTGTTCGTTACATATGATGTTGATGCAAGATCCGAAGCAATTCTAGCTGCTCCAAAATCGATAATTTTTAAAGCCAGATTATTATTTTGTTGTTCTACCATTACATTGCTAACTGATAAATCCTAAAGAAGGTTTTTTCAAATAATCTATACTGCAAGCCTAAGTAGACTAGTTGAAAATAGTCGAACTGACTCGATGAATGATTCCAGTTTTATGTAAATGTCTAATTCCACATAAAAGTTGATACATCAAACAAGAGGCTTTTTTGCTACCGTTTGCTTGATTAAATATCTGTTTATCGATTAGTTCTTTTAATGAATATTGGAGGTGTTCCATAACCAGATAAAGTTCGGAAAAAGTCCCGGGCGTTGTTTGTGGCGTAAAAGCATTCAATAAACTTATAACCTAAAATTCGGTTTTAATTTTTTGTAAAATTTCTATATACAGAGTTGCCAAAAATGACAATTTTTGTAATTTTATGAGAAAAATTTTTCTAATTTTTTTGCCAAAAATTGAAAAATTCGTTCAAAATTGAAAATTTCATCAAAAATTGAAACTTTATCATACATTGAAAATTTTACCCTATAAGGTCAAAATTATAAATTGAAAAAAATTCAATCTTTTTCTCAAAAAAATCGCGAAAATTGCCATTTTTCGATAAGACTCTACTCTTACGTTTTCATGATCAACAAATTGCGACAATAAAAATTCACGATGCGTTCTTTTAGCCCAATACTGGTCTACAAATGGAAATTTCCTCTTTTTTATAACAACATCTCGATGCGTCTCTCTATCATGAGCTCGTCTAAGAATTTCAATTCCTCAAAATTGTAAAAAAAAATTTTACATTACAAGCCCTTCATTACTGCGTGCAATAATACTTTCTTCCAGGTATAAATATCGTATCGGGACATTAAAACTACCAGCATATTTTTTTTGATGATCAACATATTTTTTTTGATGATATTTTTGGTTGAGCGCAGTTCTGGATAGGGAGGTCATAGTCAGCAGATATAAAAAGTCAAACACACCCAAGTCTTACCTAAAATTTCTACATATTTGCAAAAATATTTATTTTAGAGTAAAAAAATGATTCAATGAGATTTTATTGAAGGAAATAAAATCGAGACATGTCGAATGATTCATAAGTCATTTTGATAAGAATTTCGATCGATTCTATTTGTCTTTCGATAAAAAAAGTCTAAAGCAACACACGAATAATTCCGACATGAAATAAAGGAGCTAGTTCGGATAGGGGGGGTGTACTTGATAGCCTGATCTCGAAAAAAATTTATTTTCACAAAAACGACCCTATTAGGGGTAAAATCATGCGAAAAATCGATTACGCGCATTCCCGAAGCGTGAAATGCTTCCTTGACCCTGATTCAGGGAAAAAGTTGTGTGTATTGAAGCGAAAATCGAAAAATTTTGAAATTTCTCCCTCAAAATCATATTTCTGGGGGTAATTTCATGCGGGGAATCGATTGCGCGCATTCCTGAATCTTGAAAATGCTTCCTTGATCCTGATTTAGGGAAATAATAGTGTGTATTGAAGCGAAAATCCAACGTATACTAATTTCGCTTCAATATACACTCTTACTTCTCTGAATCAGGGTTCGGGAATGTGCGCAATCGATTCCCCGCATGAAATTACCCCCAGAAAATTGATTTTGAGAGAGAGATTTCAAAATTTTTCGATTTTCGCTTCAATACACACAACTTTTTCCCTGAATCACATGGGTCCAAAAGTTGAAAATGTATCCCTTCTAAAGCGCTCACGCCAAACCATCGTGTTCGCCGTCAATTTTTACCCCAAGATGGTGTGTTTTCGTAAAAATTTTGGATTTTTTACTTCGAACTTTGACTTCCCGTTAAGTGCACCCCCCCCCCTATCCGAACTAGCTCCGAAATAAATTATCAATAGAATAATTTTTGCGATTAAAATTTAAAAATTGCCCCGGGATGGACTCGAACAAGCCACCTTTTGTAAGATTTTCAGAAAAAAACTTAAATTTAGGCAAAAACAAATATCCCAGGCTGGATTCGAACCTTCGCCCTTATAGACCTTTTCCCAGTCGATCTACCAAATGACCTCCCAATTGAGCCATGAAAGCCCAACTGATTTCCCAAAAGAACTTTTGTACTACAGGCATTTTCTATTGAAAAAATTTTTTAGAATTTTAAAATTTTTTCAAGGAGATGCCCCCACAAAATTGGTATCATTTTGCTCCTCTCATCATCCTCTACAACGTGGTATAAGCTGGTAAGGATTTGGAGTTCACCATAAAAAATCGCCTGTACACACGAACGAACACAAGCGCTTTATATATAAGGATACTTGTCCGACATAAATACTTGTCCGATAGACCTGAAGAAGGAGTTAAACTCCAAAACGTTGTTCAATAAAGAATATTATTCGTGCCTCCGCATTACACAAAGGCTACACCCAAAATCGCTCAAATTTCGTCGAAAAAAATGCGGCTTCCAAGTGCCTCTGCTTGATGCCTGAGTAAAACTAAGCCTAAGCCCAAGCCTAATCCTGTCTCAAAATCGGTTAACCGATCTTGAGAACTCATAATCAGTTAAGCGTTTCTGAGTCGATTGAATCTCAATATCAGTTGCTAGCTAAATGAGACGAACAAAACGACACCAAAATTATCCAATTTGAACATTGTTTTGGGTTATTGAGACGAAATTTTTTGATTCATGTTTTCGTTTCAATAAAAATCTGCTTGATGCCTGAGTAAAACAAATTTGAACATTCACAATCTTGTTTCGCTCATAACTTTTTACGCTTAGATTTTCAATTAGTGCCATAAAAGCAAAAAATGCTCCAAATTTT
>OZJO01026182.1:0-14013 GCA_900406225.1 Acrobeloides nanus | reverse complement strand
AAAAATGGTCATAACTTTAAAACGGAATTTTTTCAGAATTTCTCGTCAACGCGAAAAATGTTCCTCATGAAAAGTTAGGGGGTAGGCAGGGGTTCTAGGGGAGGAATGGAGGCCTAAAACGTTAACCTGTTCAAGTTATGACGATTTGTGTGTGTACTTGTAAAAATTTACAAGTATAATTACAAGTACAAGTGAAAATACAAGTACAAGGACCGGAGGAACATGCCCTATTTGTAAATGGACTGAAAAGGAAATTAAGCTACAACTACATTTACAACTACAACTATTTTGTTGTAGTTGTAAATGTAGTTGTAGTTAAAGTTGTAAAAATGTTTACAACTACAACTACAACTTACAGCTGTTCAGCAATAGGCCCCAGGGGTGCCAAGTCTGCTGATGTTTTCAAGTCTGCAGCGCTGATTTTGATGGCAAAATGCTGATTTTTCAGTGTCAAATCTGATTGTTGAGTGCGAAATTTTGTCAAATTTATAAGAAATATAATGGAAAATTAGCAGCATTTTGCTCATAAAAAAGTCGAAAAGTTGCAAAAATTCGTCAAAAATTGAAAACTGTGTCAACAATGGGAAAATTAGCAGCATTTTGCTGATTTTTGCTCCTCCTACAATCTGATTTTTGAAGTCAAATTTGCTGATTTTGAACAAAATTTTCTTGGCACCCCTGGTTATATCGCTTCTCTAGAAACAAGGATTACCACGAATTGCTGTCGGCCCTGAACAGGTTTCTTTGATAATTCTTCACTGCTGTCATTTTTTGCAACCGAAGATAAAGCCATTGATATAAACAAAGAAAAACAATTCTAAAAGTATAGGTCAAAATTTTCCTGTACAACCTTATTCAAGTTCGAATGCGATACAAATGGAAAATGTAACTGCTCAACGAGTTCGTTTCAAGGATACAAAACAAAGATCTTCTTTTTAGTGTAAAAAGCGATTCAAATTAATTGAGAGAACAAAATAACCAGTTTCTTTAGGGTACGTTCAAGCATGTCAAAAAGTTGTTGAAAGTATTAGGCATAGCCTTAGACTTAACCTTAGGGTCGGCACAAGCTATCGCACGGTCACAAGCAACGGCACAAGCTATCGTACGAAAGTATCGTACGAGTGTAAAATACACTCGTACGACGGACGAAATGGCCACAAGCTATCGTACGAATNTTAGGCATAGCCTTAGACTTAACCTTAGGGTCGGCACAAGCTATCGCACGGTCACAAGCAACGGCACAAGCTATCGTACGAAAGTATCGTACGAGTGTAAAATACACTCGTACGACGGACGAAATGGCTACAAGTTATCGTACGAGTACAACGAAATTTCGTACGATGCCGTCGTACGATCGTACGACAGCTTGTGGCGATTTCATCGTACTTTTACGATCGTACGATGACTTCGTACGATAGCTTGTGGGGCCGTCGTACGATAGAATGTGCAAACCTGTGCCGACCCTTAGGCTTAGCCCATAGCTGAACAAGGGGGTACTGTATCCCCCACTTCGTCTTTTTGCCGAAAATTTTTAAGCGACCACGTCGTATTAAGGGGCAGTACCCTCTCCTTGTATAGCTATGAGGCGAGTCCCCTGCAACCATATCGTATTTAGGGCGCCAGTACCCCCTTCCTTGTACAGTTATGCCTTAGCCATAGGCTTAGCCTAAGGCTAAGCCATTTTCTCGGGAAAATCTGAACTGATCAAAAATGTAACTTTGCCTGATTTTCAATAAAATCGTTTTTTTTAACCTTTTTTGACATGCTTGACCGTACCCTCAGCAAATATTTTTGTTTAGGCTGAGATAAGCAATATTTTTATTGAATATACAAATTTTTGGTACTCTTAAAGGAGAGTGACCCAAAATAACGTGATAACGGGGAATCAATTGCGCGCATTATCAAAGTATGAAATTGCTTGTTTGACCCTGATCCCTAGGCGCCTAGAGATTTAGACGCTTAAACACCTAGGCGTCTAAGTGTCCTGTGCCTAAGCACGTAGGCAACTAAACCCCTAGGCGCTAAGGATCAGGGTCAAGCAATCATTTTCATGCTTTTATAATGCGCGCAATTGATTCCCCGCCTAGAAAACCCCCCTGGAATGTTGGCTTCCCTGTGAAAATTCGAATTTTAGTTCATTTTCGCTTCGTTACACATGATCCCTTCCCTGAATCAGGGTCAAGAAAAAAATTTCAGGGTTCGGGAATGCGTGCAATCGATTCCCTGTATAAAATTACTCATATAGGGGTCATTTTCAGGAAAAAATTTTTTTTAAAAGATTATCACGTTATTTTGGATCCCTCTCCTTGAAGAGTACCGAAATTTTTTAAATGCTTGATTAAATTCTTCTTATCTATCATAGCGTATTGATTTAATATCCGGGTGCAAGTCTTGCAGGTGGACAATGATCGCAAGTTCCCGGGGCACCAGGTTGACCAGGTATACCTGGTTTTCCAGGCGGTCCATTCGGTCCAGGAGGTGGTGCAACTGGTCCGAGTGGCCCACCTGGTCCTCCAGGATTTTAAGTTGCTATTTTTCATGTCCCACCACGTTTTTTGTTCCATTTTTGCATTTGTTTTTCGTGAATTTTTGGAACTTTTTTTGCGCCACCCTGTAAATATATCAGTAAACTCGGTTTCCTGAAATCTGTGCCGAATTCAGGATTTGCCATTAGTTCACCAAATCGTGTCAATACACACGATTTTAATGAAGTTTATTGAAATTCAGGCAACCTTTTATTGATTTGCAATAAAAAAGTTGCCTGAATTTCAAAAAATTCATTAAAATCGTGTGTATTGACACGATTTGGTGAACTCATAGCAAATTGAAAATTTGAATTTCTTGAATATTGAAACGAAAACTTGAAGAAGAGTCAAATATTTGAATTTTTTGAGTATTGAAACGAAGACTTGGAAAAATCAAGATTTTCAGGAAACATAGTTTAAACTCACCATTGTCTCCATCTTTTCCTGGATTTCCAGGTCGCCCTGGCTCTCCTGGCATACCGGGTCTACCAGGCTGTCCAGGTGGACCGGGAGGAGGTCTTTCACCAGGGATAAGCTGACCGGGTTCACCAGGTGGTCCTCGTTGTCCTAAGAAATATAGGTTACACAAAAAGGATATATGCTAAATTTACCTGGCTGTCCAGCTGAGCCGGGTGGTCCAGCAAGTCCGGGTGGCCCCTGTTCTCCAGGTTTACCGTCTCGGCCATCTAAAACGTGAAAATTTTTAACAAGGAGATCAATTGAGGCGAGTTATCGCAAAAATGTTTTCGATAAACGTAAAAAATGTTTGAAACGATGAAAAATACTGTTTTCAAGAAAAAATCGAAAAAATTTTTTGGGTGTTTTTTGGCCATTTTTAGGTGTTTGGACTTAAAAAAGGCCAAAAAACACCCAAAATTTTTTTTCGATTTTTCCTCGAAAACAGTATTTTTTGAACATTTTTTACGTTTATCGAAAAAATTTTTTGCGATAACTCGCCTCAATCGCCCCTCTTCCTTTAAAATTACTAACATACTTGGTCCCGGATTACCGGGTTGTCCATCATTCCCAGCCGGTCCAGGTGGGCCTAAAATATACATGTTGAACTAATCTAAATCGTTTTTTACCCGGCGGTCCAGATGGTGCTACACATGGGCATTGTGGGGGAATAGGTAAAACACGATCATGAAGTTCTGCATCCGGTCCAGGAGGTCCTGGTTCGCCCTACAACAAATGTGAAAAAATATAAACAAGTTTTTAATTACAGGACCATGGCCCGGAGCGCCATCTTTTCCAGAATTTCCGGGTGGACCATCCGGGCCAGGCGGGCCTTGTTGACAAGTGCAGCAAAGCGAATCAGCTTGACGAGTAGCACGATGTAAGATTTCATTGTCTTCGTCTTCTAATAAATCTACTTCGATCATTTCTTTCCACATATCCCGAGATCTAGCCTTACAATATTCAACTTCACCCTAAAAAACAACCTATTGAAACAAACATAACCAAGTTTCTTGATACCTGAACAGTAGCTTGTAATGTCTGTACATAATGGAAAACCAAAGGAAACGAGATTAGACACGCTGTTATTGCAACAGTGCTAAAATTTTTTGAGCTATTGCGGATCAGGGGGGGGGGGTTACTCCAGGGTCAAAAATCGAAAATTTTTAAAAAATGACCCTCTAGGGGTAATTTGATGCGGGGAATCGATTGTGCGCACTCCTGAAGAGTGAAAACGCTTCCTTGACCCTGATTTAGGGCAGCGTGTTGAAGCGAAAATGAAACAAATTCGGATTTTGACCGGATATCCTACTACCCGATTGCGTGTTTTCGAAACGTGAAAATGCTTTCTTGCCCCTGATTCATGGAAGATAAAGTGTTAAAATAATGAAATTCAACAGAAATTCAACAATAGAAAAGCACAATTTATAAATTTTTAGGATCACGAAAGCGTTTTCACATTTCGAAAACACGCGCAATCGATTTCTCCCATAGAAAAACCCTATGTAGTCGGATATTCGATCAAAATCCGATTTTTTTTCATTTTCGCATCAATACGCTACCCTGAATCAAGGCTAAGGAAGCGTTTGCACACTTCGAGAGTGCGCGCAATCGATTCCCCCGCATCAAATTACCCCTATACGGATCATTTTTAGAAAAAATTTTCGGACCCTTCATGAAAAAATCACAAAAATTTCGTAAAAAAGTTTATCTCAGTTTTACCTGAACACAACGGCCAAAAATGCCACAGGCCTTAATGTTGATTTGATTGGCGGATCATCGACCATTTGGCTATAGCCGTTCATTGATTCTTTCATTTCTATTATCGCCCAACAATCTGGAATTGCTCAAAAGGCTATAACTATTTACGAACAAGACGACTTCGTCTTTTTAAAGTGTATCCGTCTGAGAACTGGATTTCCAATCGCATCGTTGACAATGAAACACCTCGTCGGACACTCGAAGAAGGATGAATAGGGAAAGCTCCTTAATTTGGCTCCAATCTATTGTATTATTTATTCGTCAAATACAAATATCGTACAAGTCCTGACATAAGGTGATAAAAGTCCTGGCATAGGGTGCAAAAGTCCTGGCATGATGAAACAAAAAAATCTTATTATAGAGTGCACTAGATTCATCATTGAGCCGTGCATTTCACGATGGCGCTAAGACAATTGCAATTTGCATCGAAAACTGCTCGATTTACTGATACGAAACTGATCATCATGCCAGGACTATTGCACCCCCTGTATTTTTGAAAATATCGGAACTCTTTCCCCTGGGGAGACGCAATCAACAGGATTCCAAAAACTGATAATTCTTTAAAGAAAATTTTATGGAAAAATATCCTCTAGGGGTAACTTCCTACGAGGAACACGTTGGCAATCTTATTTTGCAGCTATAATTCATCAAAAATCGAGAATCAACAAAACAGTTCAACTATCGACTGGACTGGATATTTTAATTTGCAATTTTATTCCAAAGATTAAAGAACACTTCGTTTTTATTTTCAAAATAAAAACAAAATTTTCTCGATTTTTGATGAATTATAGCTGCAAAATAAGATTACCAACGTGTTCCTTGTAGGAAATTACCCCCTAGAGGATATTTTTCCATAAAATTTTCTTCAAAAAAGAATCAGTTTTTGGAATCCTGTTGATTGCGTCTCCCCAGGGGGAAGAGCTCCAAAATTTTTATTACACAACCAAAAGAAATAAAACTTTATTCTCATTACAAAATAATTTATACAAAGGCAAAAATCGAATTTGAAAAAAATTCTCCAAATCGGCTGATTTTTTATATCCAGGAGTTTTCGACACGAGGAACTAGAATCTGAACGATTTTTTACCACTAGAAGTACACCCAGAGGTGTATACAGGGGGCAAAAGTCCTGACCTAGGCGGACAAAAGTCCTGACCCAAAGAGCAAAAGTCTTGACATTTCAAAAAGGTGTTTTCTCGACAATACTGGACGAGAAAACCCTTTTCAGCGTTTTTGACAATATTAGGAATTTTGTCCGCCTAGACCAGGACTTTTGCCTCCCCCTGTACCTTTAAAAAGGCTCAAAAACCCTGAAAGGATCATTCAAGCATTTTCATACTTCTACAGATCGCGCAATGATTCCCCGCATAGAAAAACACATAAACATTCGCTTTTCCGGTGAGAATTATATTTTTAGCTTATTTTCGCTTCAATACACCCACTCTTTCTCTGAATCAGGATCAAGGAAGCATTTTTGGCTCTAAGATTTTTCGCATACGAATTTCGGCACACGAATATTTCGAAAAAAGAATTTTGGTCTGTTTCTTCACTCTGTCGCTTTTAATGTACGTACAATTTAGATGTACTTTTATTTTACAGGGTGTTTAAAAAACCGCCATTTGGTCATTTTGTGGCGAACATTTTTCTCCAAAATGACTCATGAGTATTTTTATGCGCACATCGAAAAACCTTTATAGCGCCTTCCAGGGGCCTATAAATCTATCGGGAAAATGGAAACTTTTGGATAACTTTTTATGGCTGAAGTAAAAATGGGAGGATCTTTTTATTTTAAGGGTGCGCGTTATCAGTTGGGCCGCGTTCGGCCCGACGTTAGCAGTTGGGCTGTTGCACTACGGCCCGACGTTAGCAGTCGGNGATGGGTGTATTGAAGCGAAAATCAAACATTTTCGGATTTTTATGAGAAAACCGTCGATTCTTAGGTTTTTCTAGGCGGGTAATCGATTGCGCGCACTCCCGAACCGTGAAAGTGCTTCCTTGACCCTGATTCAGGGAAGAAATCGGTGTATTGAAGCGAAAATCCGAAAATGTTTGATTTTCGCTTCAATACACCCATTCCCTGAATCAGGGTCAAGGAAGCATTTTCATGCTTCGGGAATGCGCGAAATCGATTTCCCACATAAAATTACCCCCAGAGAGTCATTTTTTGGAAAAAAATTTTATGACTCGGAACCACGTTGGTGGCCCCCTCCCAAAGTGGAATAGTGCCAAAAATTTTTGCCCACTTACACTATCCGGAAAACCAGCAGTCAAAGCTGCTTCTCTTGCAATATTACTCGTTTTCGATTCCTGAATAACAGTTCCACAGGTTATATGTCCAATATCATTATAATCAACTTTAGTCTTTTCAACAAGTGCTAAAATGCAGCGATTGACTTTGTAAAGATACACAAAAGCGAGCTAACCTTTCAAAGCATGTCTTTGCAAGTCAACAGCCATGAGGTCTTTATAAACAGTGCCGGAAAGTACGAAAGGTGTACGCACAGCATCGACTAGAACGATATTGGGGCGGTTTGGTTTGGACAAAGTTTTAGACGAAGTGGTGGCAAAAGTTCGCGTAGCATTCTCGTGTATAATTGTTCTTGAACGAGATAACATTTTTGAATAAAAATCTAGCTAAAAAAGTTGCAAATATAGCAAACGTTGGAAAAAATGTATTAAAACACGAAAAAATAGGCATTAGGACTTTTGTTTCTCCAACCTACTTTATGCATACCTTCTCCAACCGACTTTATCCAATTTTTTTTTAAATTAAAAAATAAAACTTCTAAAAATTTTTTAACAAATTACTTTTTTTTAAACTTTAAAAAAATATTACACTAAACAAATATATAGAATACTATACAAAAGAATTTTAAAATGAAATGGTTGGTAGGTTGGAGAAAAAGTTGGATAAAGTCCTAATGCCAAAAGAATATATTAAAATTAAAACTGTTTTCGCAAGAAAAGATCGCGTGCAGATTGGTTGTTACGACAATCCGGACGCGATCTTTTCTTGCAGCAGCCGTGACAAAGTTGGAGTCTGTCGCGACAGCTTACAATCCGGATGCGTCGTAACGCTGTTACGAAAATCCGGACACTATCCATGACGACCCTTATTATAATTGGTCAAGAAAAACGAAGAACTTTGTACTTTGTGACCTATTTTTCAATTCGACGGCTACACAATTTCTAGTGAGTCTTTTATTTGTTCGTTGCCCGAGCTCTCTTGTTGAACCTTTACGCATTTATGTAAGCAGCAAATACAATTTAAAAAAATTCGTTTTGATACTCAAACTTTTTAAATTAAAAAATTTTTAATTTGACGTTTTGATACTTGAATTTTTTGTACATTATGAATTTTAAAGGGGGGCTAACAATCGGAGCCCGTTCTCAAAAAATTTTTTGAAAATTTTTGTAAAAAATACATTCCTATGGTTAATTTTATGCGAGAAATCGATTCCGCGCATTCCCGAAGCATGAAAACTCTTCTTTGACCCTGATTCAGGAAATGGGGTNATGAATTTTAAAGGGGGGCTAACAATCGGAGCCCGTTCTCAAAAAATTTTTTGAAAATTTTTGTAAAAAATACATTCCTATGGTTAATTTTATGCGAGAAATCGATTCCGCGTATTCCCGAAGCATGAAAACTCTTCTTTGACCCTGATTCAGGAAATGGGGTAGGTGTATTGAAGCGAAAATCAAACATTTTCGGATTTTTATGAGAAAACCGTCGATTCTTAGGTTTTTCTAGGCGGGGAATCAATTGCACGCACTCTCGAACCGTAAAAGCGCTTCCTTGACCATGTTTCAGAGACTGTAAGTACTTCCTTTAGCGATTTTATTCAAAATTTTGGATTTTTTCGTATCGTTTATCTTGGCTTTTTGTTTTTTCCGATCCATTCCCTGAATCAGGGTCAAGGAAGCGTTTTCATGCTTTGGGAATATGCGCAATCGATTCCCCGCCTAGAAAAACCTAAGAATCAACGATTTTCTCATAAAAATCCGAAAATATTTGATTTTCGCTTCAATACACCCACTCCATTCCCTGAATCACGTCAAGGAAGCGTTTTCATGCTTCGGGAGTGTGCGGAATCGATTTCTCGCATAAAATTACTCCTAGGAATGTATTTTTTACAAAAATTTTCAAAAAAATTTTTTTCGGAGAACGAGCTCCGATTGTTACCCCCTTTAACAAGCTGTTTTCTCATTTACCTTGAAGCTGTTTGTGGATTAGATTAGTGTCTAAAAACTTCTCATAGTTGTTTTTCAAATATATGACCTTATTTTCGACTATAAACTCGAGCACAAGATTTGTAGTCAAGTGATGATTTTAATGTAATTATATTAACTTTCCAAAATTTATCTATTCATAACCTTTCCTGACAATGATCAACATGGGGTATGCTTTTATAATCTTTATAAAAATTATAAACAAAAAATTTAAGATATCGTCAGTTTAAGCCTGTGGGAGTTGGAAGGTGGGATGGGAGGGATATAGAATGAGATATAGTTATATATAGGTTGCCTTTTTTGAAATAAGTTTTTATAGTCTGAAAAAGATGTATAGGTGGTGATTAATAAAACTTTTCGCAATTTTTATTTTAAGAAAATTTGCCCACAAAACTGTCCTTATCACCGGTGCCTCTCGTGGCATAGGCAAAGAAATTGCTCTAAAATTAGCCCAAGATGGAGCAAATGTTGTTATTGCTTCAAAAACTGCTGAACCACATTCAAAGCTTCCCGGAACTATTTATACCGTAGCGGAGGAAGTGGAAAAGGTATGATGCCTTTTTTGGCATATCATAAATTTTTAGCTAGGCGGAAAAAGCCTCCCTTGTATTGTTGACGTCCGAGATGAAAAAGCGGTCGAAGCATGTGTTGAAGCTGCTGTGAAAAAATTTGGTGGAATTGATATTTTGATCAATAATGCCAGTGCTATTTCCTTGACCAAAGTCGTTGATACACAAATGAAAACTTATGATCTCATGCAGCAGATTAATACAAGAGGCACATTTTTGATGTGAGTAGAATTGAACAAAAATAAGATTTTGTCTCAAACATAAAGTTTTAGAAATTAAAGTCTCAAAAATGGGCACTATTACTTTTTTCACGTTGTTGGTTTTTCACGTTACTTTTTTCACATTACTTTTTTCACGTTTTTTCATGCAATTTTTTTTAAAGTGATAGTTTATATCGTGCAGAAAAGTGAAAAAAGGAAGAGTAAAAATAAACGTGAAAAAAGTAATAGTGCCCAAAAATGTATCCCTTTTTAGGTCTCAGAAATGTATCCCTTATCTCAAAAATGGCAAAAATCCTCACATCTTGAACATTTGTCCACCAATTGTTATGGAGCCTCAACGATTTGCTAACAAAATTGGTTTGTAATCAATCTCCTTGCTCATTTCTTATATACTCTCTTGTAGCATATAACATTGCTAAATTTGGCTCCTCAATGTGTGTTCTTGGTATGAGTGAAGAATTACGTCCCGATGGCATAGCTGTAAATGGACTCTGGCCAAGGACTTCTATTTGGACAGCTGCTGTGGCTAATATGGCAGGAGGTATGTATATTTTTCATGTAGCCCATGGGCTTAGTTAGGGGTCGGGAGGGGGGGGGCTTAGTTAGGGGTTTGACTGTATATCAAAAAAATTACCGAGAGCCGAGCACTACCTCTATTACACGTATTAGTAATAGGATTTTTAACCACTGGAAGCCTGACTTGAAGTTTGGTGTATAAGACTATTTTTGAATCAGTTTGCCGTGATTTCAGGAACAAAATGGAAAAAATTAGCCCAAATGGATTTAATTTGTCTGAGATTTAAAAGGAAAAAATATTGTACCAAAACTTCATAGCCCCTAGGTCGAAATTTTTGAATAGAGCCCCTATTTATGTTTGTATAATCGTAATCAGCATGGCTCAAAATAGTCATAGACACCAAACTTCCAGGGTTTAGGACATAATTTTTTAGACCGAGGAGCTAGAGTTTCGAGAAAAGCTTCGATTATGGCGGATGCTGCATATGCTATTTTATCAAGAGATCCAGCAAAATATACCGGACATTTAACTTATGATGAAGATATTTTGAAAGAGGAAGGCTTGAGGGATTTTAGCCAATATGCTATTGATCCAAGTATGAGTCGATGTCTCTAAATTGCGCTAAAGTGATTTCGTTCGTAAGAGCTCGCACTAAATCTAGAAAAACCCAACAACAACTGGGTTTCCAGCGAAAATTCGAATTTTAATTCATTTTTGCTTCAATACTCTCACTCTTTTCTTGAATCAAGGTCAAGAGTTTCCATGGTTCGGCAATACGCGAAATCGATTTTTTGCAGAGATTGATCGGCATTGGGGACACCAATGACGCCAATTCTGCGTATGAGTGGAAATTTTAATCCTTCGTTTTAGGCGTCATACAACCTCTTCGAAATTTTCAAATTTTGACCGAAATTGTCGAAAAAATCGACCGTACTGTCATCCAACCTCAGAGTCTCGCTTCAGTGTTAGAATCTATTCAAAAAGCATTAACTCCAGAAAATGTGCGAGATGAATCTAATGTCTTCGAATTTACTCTCAAAGGTATATACAGGATGGCCCACGCAAATGTCAACACCAACAAAAGCCACCTCTTTTGATGCATATTAACCATTCCTAATTTTTTTAAACCTGCGAAAAATTCGCCAGGGTTTCTGAGATGCCTAAATCATATTTTCGACACTTGCATTGGCCACCCTATACTTACATTTTCATAATATACACATTTATACATGTAAATGGGTGCCAGATTTGGCACCCCTCACGCGAAAAGGCCCAAAAAATGAAGACATTCTCACTACATAAAACTTTCTCTTTCATCTTTGAATGCATCATCCCTCCCCTCCACCCCTCCCCCACTACACCTGTGCCCCACACACAGTTTCCAAAATTTGTATCTCCTTTACATGTATGTACACGTTCTTTTTAGGATCCCAGCCAAACAAAGTTTATGTGGATCTTAAGAACAGAACTGTATCAGCAAATGGAAAAGCGTCTCCGAAGGTGGATGTCAGCCTAGAGTTTGATTCATCAGAAACATTGGGAAAGATTTTTCATGGTACTTTATCGACAACATATGCATATGCGCAACAAAAGCTCAAAATAATCTCGTATAAAGGTCATTTGTACGACAGTAGTCTGGATGATTTTGACAAAGAAAATAAAGCGAAATTGTAATATTTTTGTTTTACAGGATGGGCCAAAAAAGTGGATTTTTGTGAGTTTTGGGACCCGTAAATTTATTTTTCTAAGGGTAATTTTATGCGGGGAATCGATTGCGTGCATTCCTGAATTCTGAAAATGTTTCCCTGGGCTCAGAAAAAAATTGAGTTTTTGAAATTGCGAAAAATGAAAATTTCGCTTCAAGAACCCAATTTTTCCCTGAATAAGAGTCAGAAAAGCTCTAAGCTGACGTTTTAAGGGTTCTAGAATACGCGTAATCGATATATTTTTTTAGAACAATACATTTTCGGGTCTCAAAAAATCACAAAAATCCACTTTTTTTGGCCCACTCTGTATAATTATGGGTTTCATAAATTGAATAAATTTATAACAGTTTTGTTTCCATTGATCACAATTCATTTTATGTTAAAAATTTCCATAACCATTTTGTGCAAAATTTGGACCAAAGCTATTAGGCGCACCGTCTCCTCCACCGAAATTCCCATTGCCAAGACTAGTGGGGATTCCATTAGCTCCACCAAAGTTGCCAGCCACAAAGTTACCTTGCCCAAAGTTGGAACCCAAACTAGAAGTCGGTCGATGGAACCGATTGTTCCCAAATCCGAAAACACCATTATTACCAATTTGTTGATTTCCAAAACCATTTTGACCAATTGGAAACTTCATGCCACTACCCAAACTTCCTAAATATTCGTTTTAAAAAATGAGTAGTAAAATCATAGGTGTATAAGGGGGTGGTCGTTCAGAGCGTTGCGGTACGTTTGACGACCTTTTTTTTGGTCGACACGCTTCACGTCACAAATTTTTTTTAACGTGCCGTGCCGCAAGCGCATGCGGTACGTTTTTCATTTTTCCCTTGCGGCATGCGGTACGTTTTCATTTTTCGGGCCTCATGCGGCTGTATCAGGGTGGGAGGCTCCCACCCCCTATATTCCTATGAGTAAAATTCTTACCGCTTGGGTTAAATGTGGGATTTCTCATGAGATTTTGTTGAGTTGGGATTGAACATAATGGAAGAGAGCCCATTGTTCGTCTCAATTCATTTTTTATACCCCATGTTGTGTTTTGAAAGATCGATTGTATTCTCTCACATTCTTGGATCAAAGTGATGCCGGTATCCATGAGAACGTTCTAAATTTTTTATGATACATGCCCAAAGTTCGAAAACCGATGAACCAACATTGACTTGATCATAAATATTCTTTGCATCTTGGCTCAATTTTTCCGATATGCTATCAAATTTAGTCTTTTGCCGGTTGATCCATTCAGTCATGTTTCCTTTCCATCCCTGATATTTTTGCTAAAATTTATTTTCTTCTATTAGATGATCGTATAATGTCAGAGGTCGAAGTTAACCGCCCCTATTCTGGCATGAAATCTACGGCAGGAAGGGACCCCTATTCCAGTATGAGATCAGAAAAAGCCCACAGGTGTGGTCAAGGGCGGTGCCAGGGGAGACACGGAGTACCCCCTTCCATTCCGAAGGAAGCTGGAAAAAACCAAAGGGTCCTCCTTATGTTTTGGACTGTCAAAGGTCGGAAAACGATCAAAACCCCATTAAAACGATCAAAACTCATGGGAAACCTGTTCGATATGGGGGGGGGGTACTGTCTATTTAAGCACACCATGTATCTTCACATCGATCCTGGGGTCATATGAAAACCATGGCTACGCCTTTTGAACAGTGTCTTCCGAATCTAATCCCTTTATACAATCCGAGTATGTTCGTACCCCAAGGGCTGGGATGGGACTAGGGCTATTTTGGCCTCTGATCATCAATCTACCTGAACTTGTGGTGTTTGAGCACTAGCCCAAGCATCTTGTTCAGCCATAATTTGATTTTTAGTCAAAGTTGTATTCAATGGAATTCTGATAAAATTCCAGACGGCATCAGAATTTACGAGAGAAAGAAAATCAGGGATGGGTGGAAAATCGAAATTTCGGTTAATGCTGGTCAGAAAATCTAAACCTAATTTTTTACAGTATTTAGGAGACTAGGAAAACTTACCGATAGGTGCATCTCGATGCAAATTGTTTGATGATCCTTGAAATCC
>OZJO01026178.1:0-11641 GCA_900406225.1 Acrobeloides nanus | reverse complement strand
TTATATTTTCATTAGATTATGACGTCATTTTTAAAAAAATGTTCTGTTTGTTGATAAATAAAATGTGTTGAAATGTTCTACTTTGACTCCTATAGGGGGTAATTTTATTGTTCATAGTGAAGTTTTCAGGCTTTGGGAACGCGAAATCCGGAATCCTCGCATAAAATTACCCCCTATGGGGTCATTTCCATTTGAAAAAAAGAAAATTTTTTTCTTCGAAACAAATTCACGTTAAGTGGTACTCCTCAGGTTTACTAGCTCCAGAATTTTAGACTTGGTGAAAAAAAGCGTTTCAAGTTTTGTTAATCAAGTCTTTTCTTAAAGCCATCCAAAGACCGGCACTGAACCTAACCACATGTGTTTATAGGGCAGAAAAAGTCATACCCCAATTTTCAAAATGTAACTAGTTTTTACCATTAAAATCTTTTTCCATCATTCTTTTTTATTTTGTCGGGCAAGAATAGACTTAAAAAAATATGCCATTTTTTTCTTTTAAAGTTTTTAGAAAAATTTTTTTTGGGTCTTAAAGGGGGGGGGGTATAAATTATGGACTTTTTCATAAAAAATTTTTTTCTAAAATGATCATTTTTAGGGGTAATTTTATACGGGAAATCGATTGCGCGCACTCCCAAAATGTGATAACGCTCCCTTGACCCCGATTCAGGGAAAGGATACGTATTTACGTAAATAAATTGATTTTCGCTTCAATACACCGATTTTTCCCTGAATCAGGGTCAAGGAAGCGTTTTCACATTTTGGGAGTGCGCTCAATCGATTTCCCGCATAAAATTACCCATAAAAGTTGATCATTTTAGAAAAAAAGTTTTCATGAAATAGTCCATAATTTATACTCCCCTTTAAGTGATTTTTTCAGCCTTTTTTTCACTTAAGATCCCATAAAAAATTTTCTAAGAGCTTTAAAAGAAAAAAAGGCATATATTTTTAAGTCTATTCTTGCCCGACAAAATAAAAAAGAATTATGGAAAAGATTTTAATGGTAAAAACTAGTTACATTTGGAAAATTATATAGGGTGGCGCAAAAAGTGCACTTTTTGGGATCCGGAAATTTATTTCTCTAAAAATGACCCCTATAGGAGTAATTTTATGCGAGGAATCGATTGCGCGCATTCTCGAAGCGTGAAAGCGCTTCCCTGACCTTGATTCAGGAAAAAATGGGTTTTTGAAGCGAAAAGTATCTTTTTTTGCATTTCGCAACAAATACGAAAAAAAGACAATTTTCGCTTCAAAAACCCAATTTTTCCCTGAATCATGGTTCGCGTGGAAAAACCCCCCATTAGGGGCATTTTCCAACATTTTTCTTGCCGGGGTTAGACTTTTTCTGGTTTTGAACACATGTGCTAACGACGAAGAAGATGATTCTGATGGAGAATCTGACTCACCGAATTGGCAAGAAATAGGAAAAGAAGTCTCAGAAACGGTCTCTAAATAATTTGTTAAATTTTGAAATTATTTTTTAAAGCATATGCATTTAATAAGTAAAGTGTTTTTTGTTTTGATTATGTTGTTTTTACTTCAAAAATTGACCCGAACTGACCCGACCCGACCCGAGAAAAGTCCCTGACCCGATCCGACCCGAACCCGACCCGCCTCTTGTCGACCCGGCCTGACCCGACCCGACAAAACCCTGTGACCCGACCCGAATTTCTATCACTAGTTATCATGCTCCCTTCTAAACCATTAAAATGAAAAAAATACGGCACTATAACTTTCGCCACGAATTTCGCCACACTAACTTTCGCCATATAACTTTCGCCACTTTCGTGTCAATAAACATATTAATTTAGACTAATTGAGAAAGTTGTTGTGGCGAAAGTTACGTGGCAAAAGTTGGTGTGACGAATATGAAATGTGGCAGAAGTTATAGTGCCAAAAATACCGCTACACGAACCTGATTGGACGTTATCAAAAAATATCGGGGTAGTGCGATACGTTTGACCTTACCCTATATTAATTTTACTCGTAGTTGTTTTATGAATCTTAAAGAAAACTAAATATTGCGCCGCGGTAGAAGAAGAAGAAGCGTTTTAAAAATGTCGAATCTTTCATTCGAAGCTTTAAACTTTACAATTCCCACGATGGAAGAGTATATAAAATCGTCAATATTCTTATCTTGTAGTATTTTCTGTTTAGTTCCATATTTAGTTATTTTATGGGTAAAGTTCCATATTATCTTGGAGGACGGGCCAAAGAGAGGCCAAATCTCAATCTTTTGAGATTAGATCAAATTTATGAGGCCTTCCACAAATTTGTCGTACTGACGCAAGTTGTCGTGCAACTAGATAAGTTGTAGCTCGAACCCGTCGTACTAAAGCTTTCCGATGGAACTTTTCGGGAAGGTGGATGGTTATTGGGGTAATTTTGCACCTAAAATTATGAAAAATCGTTGCAAGGACCACAAACTCCACTGAAAACTGAGACCTGATCAACTTGTGATCTCGACTGTCAGTACGACTAAATTCGGTGTGGAGTATCTTGGAAGAAGTGCCTGTGTTAAGTCTCATAAAAACGTTGAATCCTTGAAACGAACACTGGTCAAAGATGGGATGATCTCAGCTTAGTAACTTTAGCAAGAATTGTTGATAACTTTCCTAAGCGTTTGAAGTTGTGTATTAAAACTAAAGGCGGTCATTTTGAATAGTATTTTTTGTTCTTCTTTTGTTGTTTTAAATTTTTATTTTGCTTTAGTTAAAATAAATATGTTGTTGTTACTAGTAAGTAACGTTACTTATCAAGTCGATATTTAACAATAAAATAAAGGGGAGGGTAATTTTGCCGCATCCTGTACGATGGATTCGTCCGACAACTTGCGTCAGAAAGACGAACTTGTATTAACTTATGGAGGGCCTAAATTTTAAATTCATTAACTATAAAAATTATTGTTTAGATATTAATTCGCGATAAGGAAGATTTCAACAACGCTACTTATCGAATCATATTCCACTTGGGTATATCCGATGTTATACAACTTATATTTCATTGGAATACATTGTTTTTTACGATCTTTAATGTGCCTCCAGACGCATTGATTAATAAAGTAAGTAGCATATAGGAGCATAAATTACGTGGGGCCCACTTTACGACCACCTCTCAAAAAATTTTTCTAAAAAGATCATTTTTAGGGGTAAAATCATGCGAGAAATCGATTGCGCGCACTCCCAAATTGTGAAAACGCTTTCTTGACCCTGATTGATGAAAATTCTTTAGATTAACGAAATTTGCCATAATTTATATATATTCAGAAAATTCATGAAAAATGGAGCATTTTTTGTTCTTACAGTAAATTCTGAATCGTTATCGTTGTCGAGATAATCGCGTTTGAAGTTGGCGATTTTTGGAATTGGTTTTGAATTTCCCGCCAAGATTGAAAATCAGGGTTTTGGCGGGAAATTCAAAATTAATTCCAAAAATCGCCAACTTCAAACGCGATTATATCGACAACGGTAGCGATTCAGAATTTACTGTAAAAACAAAAAATGCTCCATTTTTCATGAATTTTCTGAATATATATNTCCTAAAAATCGCCAACTTCAAACGCGATTATCTCGACAACGATTCAGAATTTACTGTAAAAACAAAAAATGCTCCATTTTTCATGAATTTTCCGAATATATATAAATTATGGCAAATTTCGCTAATCTAAAGAATTTTCATTCTCGGAATGGCCAAATTCATAAGCCCATATCTCAAAAACAGGTACCTGAATTTAAAAAATTTTTTTTATTTATTAATACTGGTATTGTTCTTGCTAAATCAGCTTTCAAACCTCAGGACTGAATTAACGTCGATTTTCTAGAGCCGTTTTGTGTAAAATTGGAGCCTGTACAAAGCTACCAAAATTTTAATAAAATCGTCATATCTCGTTGGAAATATGTCGGATCAAAAAGTGATATTCTACAAAATTTTACTACAATATCATACCAATAAATTATAAAAGACCGTATTTGAAAATCTTTTAAATTGGTTGAGATATCGCGTTTTAACTAAATGGGGCCAATTTTTGCTCTTCACTCAAGGTGTCTAACTTTGAAGGACCATATCTCCGGATACGAAAAAGTTTTGGATTTTTGGAAGACAGATTTATTATATTGGGGTCATACAGTTACTTTTAGGCAACAATTGAAAAAAATCTGAGACTATGACTTTTTTGCTTGGTACCTTCATCTTCAGATTTATTCAAAAACCTTCAGACAATCTGTCTTAAGCGATTTTCAACCCCATTATACCACTTTATGATTTTTTATAGATTTTTGGTGCTATCATAAACGCTGTGAGTTATTCTCAAATCAGTCAAATTTTATTATTAGCTTTTAATCGATTTGTTATTTTTTGTCTTTCGTCGACCTTTGCAAAAACATTCGAACAGAACCCGTTAAAAGTAAGCATTGTTGTATATTACATATTTTACTTCAAATTTATATCTTAATTATTATCACATGGCTTTGGAGCCTTTTAATTTTGCTACTGTGTTTATCACCGTTTGTTAGCAATGTATATGATGTGCAAACATTCGCATGGGGATATTCGCTAAATGATCCGATTAACTGGAGCCCAATCGAGCTATGTCTGCTCGTAAGTCAATTAATTCTAAGCGGAATATTCTATCTCCTAGTCATATCGAAAATTTTAATTATCGTAAGTTTAATTTTAATCTCAAAGAAAACTATAAAAAAATTATAGAGAAAATCTATCATTACCCATAGTGTTTACAAGGCTGAGATAAAATTGCTTATTCAAGTCTGTTATTTAATTTTAGATCCAAAATTTGTTTAGGCTATAATTATAACTTTTTATTTATCGTCTGTTAATACCTATTGGAACATTTTGTATAACTATGTTAGTGATCCAAAATTAGCCGGGTTTATAGGGACTATGGCGTGGATATCCGCAGCTGGGATAAACCCATTTTTATATTTGGCTATGAATACGTAATTTTAATACTTAAAACTCTTTTAAACTTTTTTAGAACTATACGAAAAGCCTTCTTCATTTTTTTGGGGCTCAAGAAGAAGTCGATAATAACACGTGTGACTCCGATTCAAAACCGGACAGTATAGAAATTTCGAAGCTATGTTTTTTTTCATCTTAATATTAGAGGACCTAGACCGAACGCTAATGGAGCACAACCTTTGGCAGCGCTGTATAGCATAGAATACATACTTTTGGGATATCATGTATAAAATAGAATTTATTTTACATCTAAGTACATTTTAACAAGGTTGACATAGTCGTCAAGTTTTTCTGCATTGATCACATAACATTGGACCTAAATGTTATCCTTGAGCTGATTTGACATTAAAAAAGACCGCATAGAAATTCGTTAGAGGGGGTGCGGGAACGACTAAAAACATTGATGTTGCATACTAAAATGAACGCTCTGTATGTAAGACGTTTATTCCAAAAATGTAATACAAAAAATCAATATTTTGCTTCGATTTTACAGAAATAACGTTGTGGTGCTAAATTTTCACCCATCTTTTTAACTAGACTTGGAGGTTTTCCATCAATACAAGAGATCTAAAATCGATATTTTCTTGCAAAGTCCAAAATCCTACTCTAAATTGATTGTAAATATTCGCTGTGAACAAAAACAGTTCCATTTTAGCCAATCCTTCTCCTAAACATTGTCTTTTTCCGATTGAAAATGGTATAAATTCATCGCATTTTTTCAATTGACCATCCTCTGTTAAAAATCTTTCCGGGTTGAATTTCAGTGGTTCGGGAAAGATCTAAGCAATTTCTTAACCAATCATGGACAAAATTACTTTATCATCATATAAGACCATGGAAATTTGTGGTACCACAATGGTTCCTTTCTTTAAACGGAATCCATTTATTTCAACATCTTCCAGGACTTTACGAGGAACGTTTGTAGGGAGAAGATTGAGAAATCGTTGGGTTTCCTCAATATTTTTGATTTTATGACTTACAATCGACTTACATTTATGACAGCATTGGTATAAGGAAGATTTTTCTTATCATTTAAAGTAACGAGTCGATCACTTCCGATAACCCTGGATAATTCTTGATGTAGTTTTTCTTGCATATCTGGGTTTAACATCAAATATGCCATGCCCCAAGACAAGGTGCTTGAAGTCGTTTCTTGTCCAGCGATCCAAAGGTCAAAGCACATGTTATAAAGTTGAGTGATGCTAAAATCTTTGCTGTTCAATCTGATTAATAAATCGGAAACCTGTATCTCAAAAACTCCATATGAAGAACCGCTTGAGAAGAGATTACACTAGTTGGGAACACAGTTGCACAGACCCCGATCCAAAATTTTTGTTTTTATGACCCCCCTCCCCCCGCAGTTTGGCGACCTTTTTTTAGAAAGGAGCCTCCGCCACCGGGGACCGATGACCTACCCTCCCCCTTCCACCTCATGACCTACCTCCTCTCCACCCCATGACCCACCCCCTCCCTACCCTATGACCCATAACCTACCTCCCCCTCGGTCAAATTTTACCGGGGGTTGTGCAACTGTGGTTGGGAATTACTGCAAATGGGGTTCCAGAATCCAAGTTCTGGAACCCCATTTGCAGTGATTNGGTCCAAAATTTTTGTTTTTATGACCCCCCCCCCCCGCAGTTTGGCGACCTTTTTTAGAAAGGAGCCTCCGGCACCGGGGACCGATGACCTACCCTCCCCCTTCCACCTAATGACCTACCTCCTCTCCACTCCATGACCCACCCCCTCCCTACCCTATGACCCATGACCTACCTCCCCCCTCGGTCAAATTTTACCGGGGGTACCGTGGTTGTGCAACTGTGGTTGGGAATTACTGCAAATGGGGTTCCAGAATCCAAGTTCTGGAACCCCATTTGCAGTGATTGTTTTTCGATCCTTTCGGATTAAAATTTTTATCGGCTTACTGAAATGTATGTGGAACACATTCTTTGTCTCTCTTAGCTTGTTCTCTTAAATAGGCATCAACATAATCCGTTGGCGCTGAGTCAAAATTTAGCTCATTAACATGCTCTTTTATCTGGTGATCAAAGAAATTAAATAGACGTTTTCGATTCTCGATGATCCTATAATAATATCCTCTAAACAATGGAACATATTTGAATAGTTCCGTATTCTTCCACATAATCAAAGAAACAGGATTAGCCAAAACTTTGATCATATCATCTACATATTTCTTGATTTCGTTGTATTCTTGAAGTTTTTCCTAAGTTTTTGATATTTTAGCGGATCAAATCGTTCTTACCCCTTCAAATCGGTATCCGAATAATACAGCGTTTATAACAGAACCGACTGAAATTTGAAATTGATCAGCTAAATCGTGCTCTGTAATGCCGTTTTTGACGTCATTTTTGACCTTCTTGATAAATTCGGACACTTCTCCGAGGACCTGAATTGGTTTAAAGACGAAAAATATGAGAATTTACTCTCTCTTCCATAACATTCTTTCCTAAACCAAAGTCTCGTAGCACTTGTAATGCAAAACGTCTATGCTCACGCCAAATATCTCCATCCATATGAATAACACCGTAGTTTCCTTCTAAAAATATTCAGGTGTCGGGTTATAAAGTCAAAAGCTCTGGATTCAAATTGTTATTTTCAAAGAAAATTTATTATTCTCTCGGATTTCTCTATGAAATTGGGCAAAAGTTTTCGGACCCGTTAGAGACTCGAGCCCAGACCTCCTGGCTACCGTCTAAGTGCACTACCATTGTGCTACCGACCTATAACTAAAGCCCGTTAATTGATAAATACTTGACGGTGTATTTTCCACTACTCACACTGTGATTAATACCTGTATGCCGGTAATTCTACGTCCGCGGACGTAGAATTACCGGCATACAGGTGTTAATCACAGTGTGAGTAGTGGAAAATACACCGTCAAGTATTTACCAATTAACGGGTATCAGTTGTATATGGTAGTGCACTTGGACGATAGCCAGGAGGTCTGAGTTCAATTCCCGGTCGGGTTAGAAAACTTTTACCCAATTTCATATTATCTCGGATTTCATTATGTTTAAAGTATCAGCTATCAGCCGAGATTTGTCAACAAACCTCTCATGATCTTCATAAAACTATCGGTATACAATCTTCCAGCAAAAACATCGCCTTGTTTTTGAAAATTCTCTATGATTAGGGCATAGTCCGTAATCATAACCATAGGCATTTCACTAAACCAGACAGTATGGACAGGACCATATTGTTGTGTCCATTTTTTGAATACATCATATCCAGGGAAGTTGATAAACAAAGAGATAAGATTTCCTACTATTGGGAAAGGAGTGGGACCTAAATCTTTGCGGTTATAAGAGAAAATCACTTACCCGGCGGTAAATCTTTTCTTTTCCAATAAAAATTGTAAAATAGCAACGAAAAAATGAGGAGTAGAGACAGTTCCAAGATCATGTTTGGGAGAAATAAACTCTGTGGTTTGTTATTATGACAATTTATCGATTACCTACCTGCCACTTCGAATTAACCTTACTCGAGAGGCATTGTTATTTGAGTTGAAAATTAAACAACAAACTTTTTATTCATAACTATAATCTAGTTTGCTCAAACAAAACATTACAAGATTGATTAAATTTATTGTTTTTTGGATCAAAGGGGAACTTGGTTGTAATATTGTTCCAAAATAGCAATTAAGAATTTCGGAGCTGTACGGCCTGGGGGGCGCACTTAACGTGACTTCAAAGGCCGAAGTAGAAAAACGTTAAAATTTTTATAGAAACACACCCCCTAGGGGTAAAAATTGACGCGGAACACGCTGGTGCTATTATTTTCACTCCAAAATCTTCGAAAACATATGAATTTTTGCACTTTTTTCATAATAATCTTTATACAAGTTAACTCAAGTTGTATAAAGATTATTATTGAGAAAATGCAAAAATTCATATGTTTTCGAAGATTTTGGAATGAAAATAATAGCACCAGCGTGTTCCGCGTCAATTTTTACCCCTAGGGGATGTGTTTCTATAAAAATTTCAACGTTTTTCTACTTCGGTCTTTAGAGTCACGTTAAGTGCGCCCCCCCAGGTCGTACAGCTCCAAAATTTTTCTTAAAATCTTATTTTCACTATTTTTGGAATAAAAAATCAAAAATAAATTTTTTTTCAATATTTTTTATTGTAAAAAATCCCGTGATTAGGGCTATCGAATAAGCCATCGGGCGACGGAAACGGATTTAAAATCGATTTTTGGCGCCATTTTGAAATGTGGGAGCAATAAAAAAACAACCTGTATTAAAACGGTGTTTTTCTAAAGCGTTACCTGTAAAGATGGAGCTCTAGACCCACTTTAAGGAAATTCAAATTTTTTTATTTTGTGATTTTTATAAACATCATATATTGTTTTGCTTATTCGTAACATCTATGTGGTCCGCCGTCGGCCTGTTAAAACATTTTTTAGTGAAAAAAAAAGTATTAGTGAAGAAAAAAGTGTTAGTGAAAAAACAAGTATTTTAGTGAAAAAAAAAAAGTATTAGTGATAAAAAAAATATTTTTAGTGAAAAAAAAGTGTTTTTAGTGAAGAAAAAAGTTTTTGCCAATATGAATTGAGACTTAGTGGAGGATATTTATAGCTTTATAAAAACATTGATTTGAGTTTGCACAAAATTCTGGTTCCATAGCAAAGTAAGATTTTTTGAATTCATAAAAAAATTCTTACTCAATAGTAAGTGGTAAATATGCAAGATTTTATGAGGTCTCAAAATCCGCGTTTCTCATAGCAAAGTGGTAAGTTGACAAGATTTAACGAACGCTTTTTAAGTTCATCTCGGTAGTTACATTGTTGATCCGTTCATCATAGATGAGGTAATCGTTTCCCTAAAATGTTAATAATTGTCTAGTTTAGTAGAATAGAGGCCAAGTGCTACCGCAATGCGTAAAAAAATCGAAAAAGAGTGGCAAGGGTCAACGTTTAAAAAAATGCCTCCAATAGAGAAAGGTTGCCGAGCGCTTCAAAACGAGTACCATATCATAGGGTTTTGGGGATTTAAAATTACCCCTAAATATGTCATTTTAAAAAAATTTTAGAAAAAATTTTCTTTCGATTTTTGACCCTGAGGTGTCCCCTGATCTACAATAGCTCCCAAAATTTTTAGGTTTTCATCCGCAGACCATATTTTAGTCGTCACTTTCGCCTAATGACTCATATGGGTTTTATTGAACTTATGAACCTTTTCTGCCTACTTCAGCTGAATTTGTCATTAATTTTTAATATCGATTTAGGATCATTTCTAGGCAAAGTATGTCATAAAATTCAGAATATCATGAGAAATTCTGGAGCTACTTTGGCTCTTATACCCCATCGTAGTCTAAAATCGACAAATTTTATTTTCGAAATTTTCTCAAAAATGACCCTATTAGGGGTAATTTTATGCGGGAAACAAGTAGGCGATGATGTTATTTTTGCGTAAAAACGTTTCCTTCCATTTTTTCGAACCTAGGAGAGAGTAGTGTTAAGCTGTTCGAGCGGGCTCTAAGTTGAATTTATTTATTAAATTTAGCGCGTGAGAAAGTTTTTTAAAATCATTTCGAGTCAACCCGCAGTCGACAAAAATTCCACAACTTTAGTGTGCACAAGTGTGTTCTGCACCCCCAAAAATGTGGAATAGTCGGCGCTGCGACAGGTGAGGACGGGCATTTGAGGACGCGACACTTGAGGACGGTCTTTTGAGGACGCGACATTTGAGAATTTATTTTGAAATTTTAAAATAAACAATATTGTTTAAAAAATGCGGATTCGTTGAAATTTTCAATGTCTCGTCCTCAAAAGACCGTCCTCAAGTGTCGCGTCTTCAAATGCCCGTCCTCATCTGTCGCAGCGCCGAATCAAGTTTATAGCTGAAATATAGATAAATATATAGATAGTCAAGTTTATAGCTGAAATATAGATAAAAACTGGCTTATTAGGAGAATTTTTACACGAGCAATCGATCACGCGCATTTTCTGAGCTTGAAGCAATTTTCCTTGACTTTGTTTCAGAAAAGCTTTACAAAAAATAATTTTTTTGCAAGAGGAGTGCACCATGTACTCAGATATGCGGTAGCTTTTGGCCAAAAGTATTTTCTCATTTTTCTCACTGACCATCTTCCATGTAACACCTATTCAAAAATAGCGCTTTTTTAAATTTGTGAAAGTACCCGTTTTGGTGTCCCATTTACGTCACTATAGAACTTATAGAACCACCTCAAATATGTTTTAAAATCGAAATCTTTGTTATTAAAAATCTAGTAGTGAAAAAAATCGCATAAAAAAAGCTTTTTCCCTCGAGAAATTGCCTTAGAAAACGGGTTCTAACGATTTTTAGGCATTTTTGGGGTTCTGTAAGGGAAAGGTACCCTTGGCGAATTTCATAAGCCAAAATTAAGTTCGGATTCGTATTTTTCGCTCGAAATTAAAGGACCAGTCCAGTCAGTTACAACCATATAAAAAATGATATATTCTGAAAGATCATGAACAATGGAGCATTTTTTGTTTTTACGGCATGTTCTGAATCGTTGTAGTTTTTGAGATAATTGCGTTTGAATTTGTTACAAGCTCTTCGTTGTAATACACAAACCTTTTAAAATTTTTTGCGTAAAAATCGATTTTTGCATCGATTTTTTAAATTTTCATAAAATGAACATTGTAGCAATTTTTTATAGCTAAATGAGAC
>OZJO01026175.1:0-14327 GCA_900406225.1 Acrobeloides nanus | reverse complement strand
AAAACCATTATCATTTTCGGATTGCCCATGACCGATTCTCTATAACTGAAAATAAGATCAACAAAAACCAATGAATTTTGACCGAGATAAGGTCAAATTACAGATGCGTAAATTTCAAAAATAGCATCTCATCAGGTATGGATCCAAAAATCATCAAAAGACGAAAATGTGACTATTCGTCGTCCCTCAAAGCTAGTCTAATTAATTGTCGTTCTATCCGTTGCAGACTGTATGAATTAGAACTATTAGCTAAAAATTTTAAATAAACTTTTTCTTTCTCACTGAAACTTGGGCGGATGAATTAATCACAGATCAGATGTTTAGTTTAAATGGCTTATTTAATGTTATTAGAAAAGATAGGCTATTGCATGGCGGAGGAGTAGCTGTTTTGATAGATAAGTTAATTAATTATGTTAATGTCGAATTCAAAAACCCGAATAATCTCGAAATAACAGATGTACACACCCAAAGTAAGTTTTGAACAATATTGGTATATAGACCGAACTACCAGCTGGACTATGAACCTTATTTTGAAATATTTAAAGAACTAATTAATAACAGCCCCTATCCCATATTACTATGTAGTGATTTCAACTCAAGAAATATTAAATGGGAAAAAATTTTGCAAGTGGCATAAATGGTAATAAATTTTTAAATTTTGCGAATCAAAATGGATTAGACCAGTTAGTGAATTTTCCTACAAGAAAAGAAGCCATCTTGGACCTAGTACTTACAAACGACTCAAATTTAATTCAACAAGTAACACCCGGCCATAAATTTAGTGATCACAATGTGGTAGAAATTTTTATAAAAGGAAAAGTCGTACGAGAAAAATCCCAAAAATGCGAAACTTTTTTAAGGGAAACTATTATGCTATCAATTTTGCCTTGGTAAACTTTTATGATTGGCACGAAATCTTTCGAACAAAAAATAATATCCATGAATCATATGGTTATTTGCTCAATGCCCTACACCAGCTTATCAACTATCACATTCCTTACAAAAAGCCGGCTAGACATAAATATCCACCTCCACTTATGACGCTACTAAAAAGAAAGCTGAACATATGGAAACGAGAAGGGAATTCAAAACATTATAAAAATATTTCAAAATTATTCAAAATCCAGCTGGAAAATTCCATAAAACACCGAGAAAGCAAAATGACAAAAAATTTAACTTCTAGAGATTTTTATGGCTATGTAAAGAATCAAATCAAGTATAAAGAATTATACCGCCAATACTTGACACAACAACAAATCAAATAATAACGAATAATGCCAAAAAAGCCGCATTTTCCTAAACTATTTTACATCGATTTGTACCAAAGGAAAAAATGACAATAATATTAAGCCATGTCAGAAGAGGACAGACAAAATTTTTCAACTTGAGGGCCAATTTTTTTCATTTGAGATCGAACGTATACTAAAGAAACTACCAAATAAAGCAAGTCGAACTCCTGATGACTTACCTGCAATTTTTCTAAAAAATTGTTCCTCTGATCTAGCATTACCTCTGTCATTGCTCTTCCAAAAAATCTCTATACATCTGAACTTTCCGAATTATGGAAGCATTCTTATGTGACACCGATTTTCAAGAAAGGTAAAAAATCTGAAGTAAGCAACTATAGGCCGATATCTTTAACCTCGAATATATGCAAATTGATGGAATCATATATCAAATTCCACCTAACTATTTATATCAAAATCGTCTATTCACCAAGGAGCAATATGGATTTATGAAAAACTCGAGTACAGATTTGCAATTATTAAAAATGTTCTTTGACATCCATAAGAACCAAATTCAAAACATACCGATAGACATAATTTTTGTGGACTTTATGTAGGCATTCGATACTGTTTCAATAAAAAAATTAATCGAAAAACTTATGGAGTTTCTGGGAATGTTTTAAAATGGATAAGTGCATATTTAACAGGTAGAAAACATCGAATCATTGTCAATGGAACACCTTCAGATTATGCAGATGTCGAAAATGGCACACCCCAAGGAGGTGTCTTAAGTCCTTTACTTTTTTTAATCTACATAAATGATCTTCCTGAATCAATAAGCGATAAAACTAAACTTTTTGCGGACGACCTCAAGACTTATGGAAAGCCTCCCTTACATAAATCGCTAGAACAAGTAGAAAAATGGTCTAAAACAGAAGAACTAATAATATCTGCTGAAAAAAGTAAAGTGCTTCAAATTGGTAAAACGAATCCAAAATATGAATATAAAATCGATGGAAAAATACTGCCGATAGAAAAAGAAGTCAAAGATCTAGGTATTTTTATTAGCGAAGATTTATCTTTTACCTATCATATAAATGCGATGGTCAAAAATCCGTCGAAAATGTCAAATTTAATTTTGAGAATATTCAAATCTAAAAATCCTAATGTATTGATGCGTGATTTTAATGTTTGGGTACGGCCGAAATTGGAGTACAATTCTTGCATTTTCAACTCATGGGCCGTAGAAGAAGTTAACTTACTCGAGAATGTTCAAAGAAACTTTACTAGAAGGATATTTTGACGGTGCAGATTGCTAGAAGTGGATTATAAGGAACGATTTNATTTGTTAGATTATCTAATCCCAAATTACGTGGACATCAAAAGAATACAATTATGCCAATATTAAATCCAAGAAACAACTTAGAGAAAATTTTTTATTTTGTTAGAATAGCTAAAATATGGAACAATCTACCCTCTGACATGACTTTAGCCAAAGATATCAATGAATTTAAGAAATTACTTCAAAAGATACCATCAAAACAAATTTTACCGGAACCATTATTTCGCCCTTAACTCTCTCCTACATATACATGCGATACACACTTTTTTTAAATGTTTTATTCTTTTTTCCTCGCAACATAAGAGCATTGCCTGTTGCGTTGTATTGTTTGCCATTGTATATATTTTTATGGCAATAAAATGATGAATAATAAATACATCAAAAATAAAAAGGGTAAACATATCGATCATTGGTATTTACTACGGGAAAAATCGACTTTTTGGGGTACCTCCTCCCTTCTATCACTGGGTGTCTGAGTACGCCACTAGTTACACGCTTTCGACAAACACATAATATTTCGAAAACATAGAAGATATCGCATGACTCAGGTGAAAAAACAGAGGCACTACGAATGGTATAAATATAAAAAGACATTACACAAAACATGTTATTATTTTATTTATTATGTTGGTTAGAGCTTCTTTGTTATTTTTTGCTGTTTATTATATTGAATTCACCATATCAGCTTGTGTTAATTCAAATACATAGTATTTTTTTAAAACTAATTTGATCAGCAAAAATAGGGCATACCATAGGAGTAATAAACTTTTGGGAATAATATAAGGCCACGAAAATACTTTTCCTCGATGTCAATTTTTTGCGTTTTTTAAATTTCCTAAAAAAGTTAAAAATATTCCATTGATTTATAAATAAATTCCAAAAAATTTATAGTTGCTCAACATGGGCATCAAATGGTTTCTGTACCAACTCGTTTTATAACACTACAACTAGGTGCAATTTTTGTTCGTTGAGCTGTAGAAGTCTTTGTTGTAATTCAACATGCACTGATGCTAATACTAGGTACAAAGTAGTCATTATAAACGTGTAGCTAGTAGAACTTTGATGAACATATGAAGGAGTGCGATCATATTTCGTTTTCTACTACTCCCAAGGCCGTAACCAGTGCGCAAAATTAGCGCATGAAAAAAATCGATTTTTGAGCTTTTTGACTTTACAGCCAAGGGGTGAGATCAAAAAATTGAGCTCAAACTCAAATATGAGCTATCCGAATACGTATGTTTCAATTTAAAAAAATATTCAAACTGCAGATTTTGAAAATCCTGGATACGACCCTGTTTTGACCGATTTTATGGGAGAAGTGCCCCATAGTTTAGCAATGTCTACTGACTCCTATTAGAACTATGTTTTTTTATACAACAATCGAGCGATAGTATTAGGCAAATTATCTCATAATAAATTTTAAGCTGTGTGCAGTGGAATACAAACGGATTCTGCAATAGTACCTTTTATAATCAGACAATAAAATGTCAATATTGTGCTTCGACATGTGGTTTGTGTAGCGTTTGTTCAAGTTCTACAACAATGTCAACTATGACAACCAGAACTACTGTTCCTACTGGAAGTTCAACAACTGCTACTGCTCCAGGTGGTAAAAGGAAAAGAAAATAAAAATAACGTTTTATAATTTTTTAAATTTTTACTTGTTTATTATAAAAATTATATAAGAAATAAATAATTTGTTATATAAAAGATCACTGGCAGTCAAAAAGCAGAGTATGTTAAAAGGCTTAGGCTTGGATTTAGGCCTAGACTTACTATTAACCTTCATAACACTTGTGCACAAACCCCACCCAAACCTCCCTCAATTTGGGGAAGGTCTTGCGCAAGCAAAATTCGGGCATGCGTGCAAATAGAAAAATTTTTCCTAATGGTCCTCCCATATTTTTGCCCAAAATTTTTGAAAAAAATTTAAAAATCATAATGATCCCCCATTATTCTTCACCAAAATGACCAAAATTTCCTATTTTTCACCAATGACCCGTCGCTGATGATTTTTGACTGTGTAGCAAAAGTTATAGCCGTTTTATGCGAATTTCTATGACGAGCAGTCCTTTAACTCTGTTTCTTAAGGCTGCTCGTTAGTCGTTGTCACGCCCAAAAAACACTGTTAAATGAGCTGTGAAATTTTTTTCAAAAATCTTTTAAAGGTACAGTGCACGTTCAATAAAATTTTGGTTGCAATGTTTTCGTTTCAATACACAGAAAAATTCAAATTCTTCGAAGAAATTTGCGGAAAATTGATTTTCTTTGCACAATTTCTATTTGTTTTATATTTTTGTTGTTGTTATTTCACTGATTTCTCGTTTTTTGTAGATTTTGAAGAAAAAAAGGAACATTGTGTATATTTTAGACAATTTTAAATATGTTTTATACAATAAATTTCAATTTGAATCGCACCTTCAAAAGTTAGTAAGCGCGTACATTGCACGTTTTATAAGAGGATAAATTTTTCCACTATTTCATGTGCAATTCCCAAAATTTGCAACAAAAAAATCCTTGAACTATATCCGAGAAAATAGTCCTGTGAAACAACTATAAACCCAAAATTTTACACCCGTCATTAGGTTCTGCAATTAAGTAATAAAAAAGACGAAGAATACACTCCTATACATTTCCCTATATTTATCATCTCGTAAATACTTATCAGAAAAGCTTGAGAAAGTAAACACCTACACATAATACTTGAGAAGTAATAACCCACTCATAAATACTACAATGAGATTTGTTTATTCGTCTCTATGGATGTTTCGAAGCGTTTTTTATGTTTTTGAGGATTTCTCCAGAGATACAAAGCCAATCCTGATAGTTTTGGTGCCATTAGAAAGCTGGATTTCGTAGCAATCGAATGACACCAAAATCATGCCATAACTCTTTCTGGTTAAGGAGTTATTGTATAATTAGTAAAAATGTCAGTTTTTTCGACATTTTTTACTAATTATACAATAACTCCTCAACCAGAAAGGGTTATGGCATGATTTTGGTGCCATTGATTGCTACGAAATCCAGCTTCCTAACGACACCAAAACTAAAGCAAAAAACTTCTAGCAAAATTTCTTGTCGCAAAAAGTGATTCTCATTTAATTTTCCCCCCTAATTTTCGGTAGGGAATTTTTCCCAATTTTACCATAATGGCATTTCACACATTCGAACAATCATCCTATTCATGCTTTTTTCACTTTGGGAATTTTTCCTTGCTCGGCCAATTTTCCTATTCTAGCAATTTTCTTTAAAGGGAGCGCAACATTTATAGCTCATTCTCGAAAAATCGAAAAAAATTTCCGATGTTTGATATTGAACTTCTAGCAAAAAATTAATTAGACCATTTTCCAATATTTTATTTCTTCGTTCGAACGGGGCCGATTGTTATGATTTGTTTTTAGATAATGTATTCAAATATTCCAAATAATAATTTATTCCAATAAAGTTCAACAAAGACATTTTACAGAGCATAAACATCTATTCTATCATGAAATCAATGACGGTGTTGATCTGATTATTGACAGAATTGAAAACTTTTTGGTTTTTGACAGTGAAGAAGAAACTGACGACGATATGATAGAATAGATGTTTATGCTCTGTAAAATGTCTTTGTTGAACTTTATTGGAATAAATTATTATTTGGAATATTTGAATAAATTATCTAAAAACAAATCATAACAATCGGCTCCGTTCGAACGAAGAAATAAAATATTGGAACAATGGTCTAATTCAATATCAGAAAATCGGAAAAAATTTTTCGCGTCGAAACGCAGTTTTACCCTGATTTTCAGGATCAAGCTTAATTTTTCATGCTTCGAAAATGCGCGCAATCGATTTTTCGCCTAGAAATTACCCTAAAAAGTCAGTTTTTAGAAGAAAATCGGAAAAATTTTTTCGATTTTTCGAGAATAAGCTATAAATGTTACGCCCCCTTTAAGACAAATTTCCAGCATCCGTCAATTATTGTTACCAACTAACAAAAGATGATATCACTAATTAACATCAAATATCATTGGTTAAATAAGATTAATTAAAAAATGATATCACTGATTAATCATAATATAAAGAGCAAGAAATTGATTATATAACAGTGACTTTTTCTTAAACGAGCTTAACTCCAAATTTTCAATATTTTAATCTCGACATTTTTCTATAGACTTCAAAGCTCAAAATTCACCCTCTAGTAAAAAATGCGTTTTGTTCGCCGAATCCATTGCCGTCCTACAAGAAAACAGAGAAGGAACTTAACCTCTTCCATGATCTATTATGGCACCTACACTGGTTCCCATTTAGATGAAAAGCCTTATTTGTTAACCTTGAGTAAGAAGGAATTTATTGCCACCATGATTGCCATAGCCTTCGTTATTTCCTTCTTTGGTATTTTCATCTACAGAAATACGAACTAGTCTATGTGAAGCACACCGATTTTTTAGTTCCAAGACGGGTATGTCGATCTTTCAAGTGTCAAGTCCAAGAAAACGCAAATTTTTGTGATGTTTTCTAGGATTTTTGGATGCTTATTTCCTATATTTTTATAAAGCATAATTTCTATAAAATAGTGTTAGTACATAGTAGTTTTTTGTTGGAAAATGGTACTTTATGCTACCCTTCTCCCTTCAAAAATGGACCGATGAGTGAGGTGATTGAAGAGAGATATGCAGAGAGCATTCTTATATTTCTCAGTACCATTTTAATTTGCGTTATCTTTTCATACTTAAGGATGTGTTCAAGCATGTTGAAAAAGTTGTTGAAACGTTGTAAAAAGTTGTTGAAAATTTGTCGAAAAGTCGTCGAAAAGTTGAAACATTTGTTAACAACTTTTTCAACATACACCCTAAGGGCCTCTACTAATTCAAATGGAAGCACCAATTGTAGCACTAATTGCGCTCTCGGAGTCGAGATGGTTTTATTTTTCAGGGTCAACGAATTTTCAAATGTGGTCTTCAGCAAATTTATAGCCAACAAAAGATGAATAAAATTGCAAAAGACCACATTCGAAAATTCGTTGACTCTGAAAAGTTATTCTCACTTTAAATTTTGCGTCTCGACGAGCACTAATTGCAATTAGTGCTCCTCCAACTTTTAGTGCAGCAATTAGTGCAGTCTCGAAGCCTTAGAGACGAATTAGTGGAGGCCCTAAGTGTCAAATTGACTTCTAATGATTGTATTTATTTAAAAGAATGCCATTTATTGTAAATACATGATATTTATTATATGTTTAAAATAAATTCTACTACTATAAACAAAAATTCGAAAACATATCGGATTTCTTCGAGCGAATACATTTTTGATAGTTGATGATCTGTAATATATTTAGTAAAAAAAAATAAAATTATAGCCGTCTTTATGTGAATTTCTATGAAAAGCAGGGGTTTTTATCATAAAAAGTCGATTTTTTCAAAAAAATGATTTTTCCTCATAAAAACGCCACTTCATCATCTTTAGGACACTTTTCTACTACTATTAAATCAAAAAGTATAAAAATTAAATGTACAGTTTTTGAGACATTTGACTGGAAAAAAGAGACCCACCAAAAATCGTTTATTCGTTTTTTGGTATTTTTTCTATTTTCTTTAGTAGGAACCCTACAAGGCCCACTATTTTAATGCTCTTTGTCTGAAAAATTCTCGTTCCAAAATTAAATTGCTAGTTTTTATCTGTCAAAAGTTAATGAGCAAAAACCTTTAAAATGGGCGTAGAAACCCCCAAAAACAAGCATACACATGCGTTAAATTTATTTTGCTCAAATTTTAATTTATTGTTTCAAATTTTCATTACTTGTGTGCACCCTCCGGCTAAAATTTTAACAAAAATTTTCCCCAATTTTCTTCAAAAATTATAATTCCAGCGGCAAACACACTTATACATGTCTTGCCATTTTTCTGCACCACTAGTGAATCATCGACAGTCGACTGGCCATTTTTCTTTTCTATTTTCCCCCATATTTCACAACCATCAAAGCTTTTCTCAGAAATTTTTCTCCTACGCATATAAAAATTGTGTTGATCGGTCGTGCTGTGAGCAGCAGCCTACAGCGAGGAAGAAAAAAAAGTTTTATTTCGTCCTTAAATGAAATAACAGCAGGAGGTGAAAATAAGATGTTAGTCATTTTGATTTTAATTTTGAATTTTTTTATATTTATGGAAAATAGCACAATATGACAATTTTTGACATTTTTACATTCTTAAAGGATGACCTTTTCCAGTGCCTTTAGTTATAGGTGCTCTTCTCAAAGACGTAACTGTAGGGGGAAAAGTGGACCGGTGCTCCCCCATTCCGGGCGAAGATCGGAAAAACCTAAGGGACCTTTTATATTTTGAAAATTTTGAAAGATTTTTGAAAAAATGTCATTTTTTTAATAAAAATTTTACTTTTCTTAATAACAAATACCCTATTTTTTCAATTTTTCCTAAATAAATTATTAATTTTTTCATTTGGGTAAAAGAACCCCCATATCTGGTGGTGCCCTCCCTCATACCCTAAAGACCATCTTTAAATTTAGGGGATACCTAGCAGCGCGCAGGTGTTTTGAGGGGCAGCTAGCAGCGCGGGGGATTATCAATTAAAAATGACGTAAAAAAGAAAAAATAGCATCGCGCCAAAGCTCGCGAAAAAATTTTTGAGGTTGAGATAGGATACCTAGCAAATGTTTTGAATTTTAGGGAAGAGTCCTTTAGGGTATGGTCCTCCTCCCCCCATATCTGGTGATGCCCGGGTTTAGAGTCGGGAAGTTAGTGTATTGAAGCGAAAATCGAAAAAAATCAACTTTTTACAGGAAAACCGACTTTAATAACGTTTCTCTAGGAGTCGATTGCGCATATTTGCTATCTTGAAGTCTGTGTTTTGATTTACTTTTCGAAGCATTGGGAATGTGCACAATCGATTTCTCGCCTAGAAAAACCTATGGAAAGTCGGTTTTCAGGTAAAAAGTTTGATTTTTTTCAAAATAAAGATGATATAGATATATATGCAGAAGGTTTATAATCTTTATAATAAAAGTTTATAACCCATGTAAACATATATCAGGTTATCTCATAATTCTGGTCCGCGCTTTTTGGCATCCGATCTCACTATATAAATCCGCTTTCTGACAAAAAAGTTTATAGAATATGGGACCAGCTGAGTCCAAACTGATCATAGTATATTTTTTTAATTTTTGCAAGTTTTCGTGTCATTATCTAGATTTTAAAAAGGAACATTTTTTGCGAAATGCTATACACGGCGACAAACGTGCAAAAATTTGCGACTTTGGCAAGCCCTTGTAGCCGGATGACTCTAGATTTTTAGTTTCTACCAAGAGGGGTTCTATCCCCGGAGGTCTTATCATAAATCATGATTTCATTGATGAAATCTTGAGTTATGATATACTCCCTTTCTCGCTGTACTATATAAAAAGTTGGCGCGAATTTAGTTGGCCGATGATTGTTAGACCGTCCGATCTGGCAAGTTAAGCAACATGGATCGAATCTGTGGGCCCACAGGTTCGATCCCGCTCGGAGCCAATTCTTTTTTGCAGTGTCCAAGACTGTTAAAAAATTTGTGCCTATGGGTATTTTTATGCGAGGAACATGAATCCGCCGTTATTTTTTCATGAAAAATTTTATAAAAAATAGTAGTTTTAATTTTTTTTAAAAACAAAACACATAAAATTGGTAAAAAATTAAAATTTCTATTTTTTACAAAATTTTTCATGAAAAAATAACGGCGGATTCATGTTCCTCGCATAAAAATATCCATAGGCACAAATTTTTTTGAAGTTTTGGAAACGATAAAAAAGAATTGACTTCTACCAAGTGGGCTCAACGTTGCTTAACTTGCCAGATCGGACGATCTGGCAATCATCCAAATTCGCGCTAACTTTTTATATAGTATAGCGGGAAACGGAGTATATACTTCTGGGGATCGAACTATCCCGTTAGAAACTGAAAATCTAGAGTCCTAGTTATTCGGCCATAAAGGTTTGATGGAGTCGGAACTTTTTTGCAAAATTTGGGCGCAGTATTTAGCTTTTTTTTTATCTTTTCAATTACTTTTTTGCGATGAAAATTGTTGAATGTCGTCGGCATTGCAAAAGTGAGATGATAAGAAATTTTTTTATTGAAATTGATATTTTTAATATATTTTTTTAGCCGCTTATTCATTGACCACACCAATTTTTATGTGTGTATAATATCTTTTTGTGACAGGAATTTTTCAATTTTAGACCAAATATGGGTCAAAAACAATCTTATGATGTGAATAAGGGTGATATAAAGGGAGCAGATATTCCATACACAGTCGACGAAGGTGAACCTACACCAACAAATTTGAAGATAACTGATAGACCGGAAGTGTCGGAAGAAGATCAATCGGTATGTTATAAGGCATTTTTCATTATTTAAAAATGAACATACCCATGGTGAAGTGACCAGCATCACACTTTCATCAAATGAACGAGGGTTCGATTACGCCAGGGCAAAATTTTTTTGCTGAAAACTTGATCATTTTAGGAGCCAACACAACAAGCACCACAATATGAAGTTCTTGAACGGATCCAACCTCCTCCACACTTGCCCTTACATGAACATGTTAACATCAATCTTGAAACGACTGCTGTGGACGCGAATTAATTTTTATGACAAAAAACTTTTTTTCTTTGCTCATGCTTGTAAATTTTTGTGTAAAGCCATGTAAATTTAAATTTTTCAAGAATAAATTTTTATGGAAAAAATTTCCGAGACTCAACACATTCTTTGTCAAAATTGCAGTGAAAATATTGGAAATAAAGGTCAAAGTTATATCGAAAACTCTGAAAACAAGTCAAAAATAAAACACAAACTCTGAAAATCAGGTCAACAGTACAACTAAAACACTAAAAATCGGAATTATAAATTATAACAATCAGGGTCAAAATACAACGAAAAAACTGAAAGTCAGGGTTCAAAGAAGATTCGTTTGTGAAAAATGTACAGGTGCTCCAAAATAGTAAAATTTTATGATTTTCGCGCGATTTTTTCAATTTTTTTAATTTTCGCCAAAATAACCCTACGGAGGGAGGTTCTATGTAAGAAATCGATTGTATGCATTGTCTAACTTTGAAAACTTTCCCTTTAGCCAATTTTCAACACGGAGAACACTTCTAGCGTGGTTTCGAAAAAATCCGAGAAACTTCAATGGGCCATTTTTACAAGGGAGCACAATTATAGGGTTCGGAAAAATTTTCCTGTTCGGATTTGTTCGAAACTACACTAGAAATGTTCTCCGTGTTGAAATACATCGGCAAGATTGAAATCTTGGCAGACAAAAATTACCTAGGATGTCCTAGACAGTTAAAAATTCAACGTAAATCGGATTTTTGAACTTCGAATAAGGTTTTGAAATTGTTAGAAACCGAAGTTTGACTCGAAATGACTTTCAAAAATTTTCCCATGCGTTAATCTCACTAATAAATTCATTTGAAGCGCTGTGGGTGCGCGCTATCAGTTGTGCCGCGCGCGGCACGACGCTAGCAGCGGCGTTAGCAGTTGTGCCGTTGCACTACGGCACAACGCTAGCAGTTATGCCGGCACAACTCGGAGGCGGCACGACGTTAGCAGTTGTGCCGAGGTGTCGGCACAACGTTAGCAGTTGTGCTGTGCGTTGTGTCGGTCGTGCCGCGTTGTAAAACGGCGGCACGACTGATAGCGCGCACCCTGTCGAACCGTTTAACCTTTTCAAGTTCGAGTGTTCAAGAAAGCTTCTCGTAAAAATTAAGAGATATAACAAATCCATATTTTTAAACCATGTTTGTTTGTGTAATATGTTTATATTTACATAATTTGTAACATATAAAACATAAATAATTTCAAAAATAGCATGGATATTATTACTCCCTCTATGTTATTCATTAAAAACCATTTTTGTAAAATCCTATTTTTGGAAGAATATTTGCAGAGTCAATAAATTACGTATGTTATTATGATTTAATAGTTTCTGTATAAAAGGGAGTAATCTGGATAAGATGCCAGTAAGTAGCCGAGTATTTCTATAGCATTATAAAATGGCTTTTTGGGTAAGTAATGGTTTTAAAGTGATAGCTTCAGTTTTGGGTATTCTTTATTGGGGTGGGTGTGTACCTGAACAACCTCTCCCCAAACTTCACTCAATTAGGGGGGGGGGAGATTTTTTAAAGGAAAATAATCTAATTTTTTACAATTTTTTCTGATTAATTCTAGAAAAATTCCCAGAGTACTGGAAAATCTCCCTACCATCCCTACCTTCCTTATTTCCGCTTCCGAGTGCGGTTTCCCGTGCCTCACCACTCTTCTCCCCAGCGGCATAGCCAGAGGCTAGGTGGGGGGGGGGGTGAAGCCAAGGACGTAGCTAGAGAGAGTGCACCGGGGACAGATGCCCCATATGCCTGTTAAAAATAACGTTTTTTCCGATTTTCGTAAAAATTGCCTTGGCCCACTCTTATGTTTTTTTTCAAAAAATTGATTTTTTTTAAGACTTTCCCGATTTTTTGAAGTCAGCCATCCTCCGTCTTAAATCCATCTAAACCCTCTTAACTCCGCAACTGATAATTTTTAAAAAATGACATAAATTTAGATCCCTTTTCTTTCTTTGATTTTTATTGCCTTGAATGTTAACGCACAAACGGGTGCTGGCGCAAGTGGAAACATCAATTTGGGTGGTTCACCATTAGGAGCTGGAGGTTTTGGATCTTATCCATTCGGTCCTGGTGGGTTTTCTGGACAAACTGGAACATATCCTCCAAATTCGTATGGCTATTCGTCTGGACACTATTATGGTATGTTTTTTACTTAATTCATCTTAAATACTTTTTTAAGGTTGTCAATGCAATGAAGAGCCTATCTATTCAAATTCAGGCTATCCTCAAGAACAATATTGTCCAACATACTATTCTTCTTCTCCATATACACGAGGAAAGCGCCAATCAGGTTTTGGCTCAGGTCCTAACCCATCTCAAGCTGGTATAAACTTTGGCGCTTATGGTCCTTCAACTAATCCCAACCTTGGAGGCTACTCAGGTAGCCCATATCCAGGCAGCTACCCAGGTAGTTCATATCCAGGGAGCTACCCAGGTAGCTCATATCCAGGCAGCTACCCAGGGAACCCTAACACCGGTAGTTACCCAGGAAATCCTAACAGCGGCAGTTATCCGAGAAGTCCTTATTATCAACAATGTCAATGCAAAAGTGGCTATTATCGAAATTATTATAATGGTCAATGTGTTGCATCTTGGGAGTGCCCTAATAGTAAGTTTTATGTATGAAAATTTTTTTAAATTATTATTTTTAGATTATCCAAACCAATACGGGAAATAAAGTTCGATTTGTTTAATTTGAATATATAAATTATATTTTTTTAAATGTTTATCGTATACATTTTTTAAGTTTCCAATTTTGTAACTCTATATTGTACCAATAAAAATTTGCTAACAGATTGACTCTTTTCGAGAAAAGACGCTTTTTAAAAATTTTTGGCCTGGTGACATTTTTACAACAAAAATACCCCACCCCAAATCTGTATTTCTGATGGAATCGGGGCATAGCCCTGATTCATAATAATTAAAACAAATAAATGCTAGTAAAAATCCTGTGAGGCCCATAGAAAATTTTTTGGTACTTTCTTTTTTATGTTTGTAAATACAAATATTTTAATTAAACTCTTAAATTATTATTATTGATATTATTAGTTTGGTGATGATTCACTAAATCATAATCATGTTCATGGTGTATATTAATTTCTGGAATAGTAGCATTTGTGTGCTTTTTTTC